>PVHX01007547.1:0-18074 GCA_004024805.1 Geosciurus inauris
TAGATACAGAGAAAAAATCACAGAATTACATTCACTGTGATTTACTATGTGATCTTGTGTACATGAATTTGGCTGAATTACAATGAAATAACTTTGAAGCAAAGGTTCATTACAATCGTAATGAAGCAAAATTGGCAGACCATCCCCACCTCCTATTCAGACAACTGACAGGAACCATGGCTTATTTCTTCCTTGTAATACATCTCAAGTATATTATTCCTCTCATTACTCTATCAAACCTCTGTCCAGTTTCTGCCTGTTTTACATCCAGAAAACGAATAGCCTTGTTTTCACCAGCCCCTGCTTCTCACATTTACAGCTAGTCTGTTTTAAATACCATGACAACAAAATTATCTTTCTCCTATACCACCTTGATTACCTTTTCATATGGTTGAAACCAGGGTATGGACTGATAAAACTTAAACAAGCATGGATTCTTTCCCATTTACACACATGTAACCCCACATTGTTTTATAAACACACATTGATAAAAGGATATTTTCACAGATGCACAATGCATTTTAACTTGTGATAATTATACTCCCATATGTGAAATTAATGACAAAATCATTGTGAAAATGTATTCAATTTTAAACCTTATAGAATAAAAATAAGAATATTGAACCTAAGTAAAATAATAAATCATTAAAATTATAAATTATAAAACAAAATGCCTCCCCTTTCACCCTCTGAGCTCCATGGTCAGTTTTAGAGAGGCCATTATCACTCAGACAACCACAGTACTTTACACCGACTCCCTGACTTCACAAATGTGACTTTTCTTTTTCTTTTCTTTTTTTTCCCCCTTCTCCAAAACAGTCAGAATTATCTTCCTAAATGTAATTATCTTTCTAAAGATCAGGATGTTCTTCTATGTAAAAATTCTTACAGATAGCCTTAACAATCCCCCTACCAAACTCTGAAACTCTTAAATCACAGTTCTAGGAGTGCAGTATGTTAGTTTATTTCGGAGGCCAAGGAAAAACCTCAACAATGACCTTGTTACCAGACTGGTAGGTGTTAAACCTTCAGTGTCAGGGATTCTTTTGGTGTATTGGCTAGTGTAAATCCCTTATTCCATAACTTAAAGCAACAATATTGCGATGTATATTTTGGGAAAAGCAGGTAACAGGTAACTACTATCTCTAAACTTGAATTCATTTGCTTTGGCCTGGGGGAGCCCACCTCTATGAATAGGAGAATGTATCAACACTTGGAAAAACAAAATTAAAAATATTAGCCTAAGGGAAACAAAAGAATGAACTATGCAAATATGTAAAACACATTCTTATGAGAGGCAGTGCTGTGTGGTCTAAAGTGCTATGGACTTGATTGTCAGCACTGAAGGTCAAATACCTGAGTCATCATAGGCAGTGGCCCTCATCTAACTTCCAAATATCTTAGATTCTTTAGCTTTGAAATTATGGAATATATATATGATTTGTTATTGTGAGCATCAAAAACCAACTAGATTAATGTATTGGGTAAAAGTTGTATATAGTCACTAATAAAAAAATGAATTTGAATGCCATTGCATTCAAATTTTTATACTCTCTTTTCCTCACTCTGAAATCTAGAATAAACTTAATGTGTTTATTTCTGTGTATTATGTCTTTAATTTCTCTAAAACTGTTGGTATTTTTCCACAATCCGTGGAACTGGTTTGGCATCATCTGACATCTAATTAATAAGCCTTTAGTTACTTAATAAAGATCAATGTTGAAAATATAAATAAAATATCAGTGATCTTTCAAAGATCCCATCAGGTATCAAAAATGGATGTAAGATGCTTTATAATTAGTTGCATAAAATTCATCAGTCACTTTTTAATCTTAAGTTTGTTCTTCTTGAAGCTGCAAATATTTTATCATTCAAAAATGATTTTTGAAACATTCAACAAAATGCTTTACCAAATTATTATCAATGATTACACTTATTCTCTCTGCTTTAAAATTATAGAAACCAAGAATATTTTTCGGTTGTAAATAATGCTGTCCCTGGTCTACAATTCAAAGAGTCCATGTCATTTAAACTTGTGAGCACCTTGTCAATATCAGAAGAAAAATATTATGAAACTAATAAGTTCCTTAGAATTATGATATTGCCATTTATGGTAAATAAGGCAATAGTTAAGATAGGAAATTAACTTATTTTTCAATTACTTACTTTTATTTTTCATATAAAACTCAGAAAATTTACAATGTGATATTATGCTCTAACCTCATTATGTTTCAGAATCATCCTGGGTTGCTCTCATTTCTACTAAGCTCTCACAAAACCTGTGTGAAAGTTGACATCATGTGTCTTAAGGCCAGTTGAATGGTTTATATTCTTTCCAATTGATTCATGTTAACTGAGAAAGGGTTTTCTGCCTGGATTGAGGACAGTCACCGAGTGTGACGAGTGTGACTGACAGCAGCAGCACAAGTAAGCACTTTGGTGTTTCAATATGATTTCTACAGTCAAGATGTAATTTTTGCCCCCCTTAGACAAAGATATTGAATTAAGCTTCAAAGAAATATCAAAACATATTTTCTTGGAGACTGGTCTGAAAAGTTGAACATTCTTTTTAAAACTGGGACATACCTTAAACCTTGCTTTTGTCCCTGAACTAGGATTATATGTATTTTAATCTGCTTTCAGTTAACCATTTCAAGATGTCATTTCTAATGGCAGTGCTCTTACTATTTTCTTTTTTCATTTTCAAGGAAATACATTTAAAAAGTATTCTTTTCTAGAAAAACATCTGTATTTTCACTTTAGGTTGCATACAGAGAGTCAGGAATCTGCAAAGTTATAATGAAAAAAGAGAGACTAATAAATCATATTATAAGACATACATCATTAAATCACAATAGGTTCCACGACAAATGAAACCTGTATAATTCTTTTACTTTTATAATTGTAACTTGAGTCAAAGCCCTTAGCCATCGTTGCCTATGTGACTGCATGATTGGCAGACTCTGAATTCTTAACAATTATTCTGATTTTTACTGAGATGTAGAGAAACTAGATTAAAGAGTTTGAAAAAATAGCTACTGTCTACTGATTCTGGGAGCTGCTCAGTCACTAAAGGTGCAGATTCAATTCAAGAATATAATTTCAACTAATAATGCCACCTTCCCTTACCATCCCTCATTTCCCAGCCCAGCTATCCTGAGGAATCTATGTTTAATGTTTTTCAGGCTCCTTATTCCTTGAGAAAGTGTGGCACACTGAAGAGAATGTCCCCAGTTGATGAAGGACACCATGATTCATGATGCCTCTAACATCTTTCCCTGTGGCTAATACAAAAGATGGGTTCTTAATAAAATGTTTAGGGATCACGTTTTAACCCCTGTCATGCCAAGTAAACCTTGCTGTTTCTCACCTCTTTATAGTAATAGATGGTTGTATGTTTTTGTTTATTTTGGAGTCTGTGTATAAATAAATGTAAGTGTACTCTGGTGAGCTGAATGGACAGTGTGAAAACAGAACCTTCTGAAATTAAAGAAAATAGCGTAAACAAATTTTCTTTTCAGAATTTGGCTGTGTTCTACTAAAGCAAAAGGTATTCTTATATATGAAAGTAATGCATTTCCAGAAAAAAAAGTGCATAACTTTGCAACATCTACAGAGAAAAACATTTGGTAGCTGTTCTGAATATAAATGCTTTATTAAACACTTAAACTGCATCTTTTCAGTGCTAATTAAGTGAATTGAACCCAATTAGAGGATTAAAAACACTTTGTAAGTGCTCGATAGCAGGACTGCCTGAGAAACATTGCACTCCAGCCTTTCATTCCCTCACACACCACTTGCACATGGTATGAATCATACAGAAGTCTGCTCAGTGCTTATTTTGATAGTTTCCTCCTGTTTTGCTTTGCTCTTTAAAATCCACTAGTCCAATAGCTTGGCACTGGATGTTTATTCAGGGTGCCTGCTAATTGCTCATAGAGTCCCATTTCCCGAATGGAAAAATAGAAGTGGGGAGATCTTCTGTTTCCTGCTGATACAGTGACATATTTAGAAGCAGTTGTCTATACAAGTGTCTGCCTCAGCATGTCCTGAAGCAAAATTCAGCACCCACCAGAAGATCCTGCCCAGGCTGCATATTTACCAGCTTTCAGACACTCATCCATTCTGCCAGCACCTACTGTGCTTCAGCTATAGCCCACTGGACAGATTTGTTGCCCGTGCTTCATTTGTTTTTCCATTCCCACTTTCTACTAAGGCAAAAGAGGAAAATATGATTCGGGAGTGGGGGAAAGTCCTGCTTTCACATTTAAAGAAAAGATAAAAGACAAATAAACTTCTAGAAAATAAAATTCTTCAATTTTTTTCTCATATAGTAGTATTAAAGTATAGATCTTAGACTTTCAAGGCTTATTTTTTACATGAGGGATAAAACCTGCACATAATAACAATTCTGTATAAAACAAATGCCTATAGTATGTTATGCATTCAAGTACAGAAGGCCTATATTCATCTCATCTAGCCCTTACCATAAGATTATTCTTGAACTGAGTACTATATTTTAAGCAAAGAGGATACACTTTAAAAAAAATGAGGCACACATCTGAAAAATATGAATTTTGTTGAGAATAAATGAGCATTGTGGGATATTTTATTTATGTAGATAATGTCTCAGAAATTTTCTCCATTTTAAGAGAAAATTATAGTTGGAAGGATCCTGATTAGGAGTTGATTGAATCAGTTCAGTAAATAATTATAGACACAAATTTTAAACTCTACTGAGAAGAGAAAGTTTGTGTACATGCCTGTGTATATTTACTAAAATAACTACTGAAAACAAGATTTAATCCTGATGCAGAATGTAGGATAAATAAGACCTCAAGATTTCCAAACAACTTGAGTCTTTTCAAATTAAAGTGGAGTCATATCTGATTGTCACTGGTAAAGTCCAGCCTTGGCAAATCCATTCATGAAAAGGCTGAAGCTTGGCCAACATGTATTGAAATACTATTATGGGAGCACTCTGGCCCCAAACTATATGAGTGCCAAAGGAAAAGTAAATGATTACAATAAATCTCTTTATTTGGTTTAATACTTGCTGGAATTTCTCACTGCACATAACTTTCTGCACTAAGAAACTATCATATAAGCGAGTTTAGATGTCTCTGAAGATATGCTGAAATAAATTTTGAAAGTAGCATAACATGGCTTAAAATGTTTTATGATTTAATGAAAAACTTATTTAGACTGGTGACCAACCCAAATGAGTTGGCAGAAAGTTAATCCTTATTTATCCCCTAGTTGTTTCAGACAGTCCACTAGGTACAGAGCATACAGCCTAGAACAATGCAGCATATCCCATGAGGGGTTATAGTTCAGTGGCAATAAATAAGTATACAAGCTAGGCTTTCTCTATATGTGAAGTTAGGAAGAGTAAGTTCCTTGGCCAGAAAGCTAAGGTACTTCAACTGAAGTACTATATATTTATTTAATTTCTATGTTCTATTTGGAGTCTACGATTTTAATGGTTTAATGAAAATGGAGAGAGGGTATCAGAGGGAGGGTCCTAAATTGCCTCTTTGGCACTAAAGCAAAATAACCTAACACTTAAAGTAATTGCAGATTGTGATAAATGCTATACAGGAAAGGAAGAGTGTGCAGTGAGTGAGAATAATAGAGAATCAAAGTTGCCAGCAGGTGTTTTCTAAAAAGCAAAGAGAAGGCTGCGCTCAGTGGCTCCACTAAGAAGAGGATTCAAAGGCTCTCCATGCTCCTTGGCTCACCTAGGAATGAAGTACCTTCCAAATGTCTGAGGCATTTAGAAGTGCTAAGTAACTTTCCCCTGTGAAGTGACGCTACTGTGCTCATTCAAGGGAGATCGAATCCAGAAATAAAAAGAAGTACGGTGTCTGAGAGAGAGAGTGCACCCTGTCAGAAAGAGACCTTCAATCAACTCTTCACAAATCACTGTAGTGGCTTGTCCATGGTGATCTTCACATTGTCAAAAGAGAATGTTGTCAGGCCCTTTATGAATACATTTTGAGGAGTGGTCATTATTATTGATTCAACAGAGCTCACTTGTTGTTTACTTGTTACTTTATGTTAATTCGCTTGTTCAACAAATACTAATTTTACAGACCCTAGTGCAGGGCTCTGCCAGGAGACAAAAATCTCAGTGGTTAGGCATACAAATCATCAGCCAAGGTGACAAACCCTATGACAGAAGTTATTAGTATAATATGAAGCAGAGGCCTGTCCTCTGAGGTGAGCAGTGGTCAGAGAAGACTTCCTGGGAGAGATAGCTCCTTCCTGGTAGAGACGATTCTCACTACCACGGGAAGAGCACCTTTGACCAAGAGGAGCCAGAGGTGAAGGGGACAGAGCAGCATGTATTAGAAAATTACATCTTTTATATATATATGAAAATAGATGCTAGCTCTGCTCTTTTACAGGGCTAAGCAGTGATGCATTTGTCACTGTTCATTGCAATGACAAGCTCATTTCAATGCAGTTTAAGTTTTACTCTCTTAGCATTTACGGCATTGTTCGATCTCCTATATTGATGCTGACACATGCATGGTTTATATTTAACCTAAAGGTAACATTTACAACCACAAGGAGTCTTAATTATGATGAAACTGAAAACATAAAAGATTCCTACTACAATGAACATATTCCTACTTGCACATTTTCTATATAGAACACCAAATGCAAAGAAAAAAATTAAAAAGGCAAGAATTGGGAGCTATTATCTTAGGTAAGAAAAATTATGTGTATGTGTGTGTAGATTTAATATAGTATGTGTAGATTTTCAAGAACAAGATTAGTGTTATAGTTTCAGAACAGTTGTCAAAGGAAAAGATGGAGATTTATTTTTAACCTGGTCCCAGACACTAACTGCAGGAGGCATCAGAAATCTGAAATTCCCTTTGCTATACCAATGTAGCACTTAGGTAGAAATGATGGACTAGGCACCCCCCACAAAGGCCAGACCAGCAGGGGCGCCATGTTCTGCACAGCACAGTCACAAGCAGCTTGTCCTTTTGCAATGCTCTTTCTCCTCTTGGGTGAAGTAAACAACAGGGTCCCCATGGACCAGCTACTTCTCTGAAGGAGAAAAATTACTTTGGATAGAAGTTTTAAAATGGAATGACCTAAGAACAAATACCTGTTTTCTTATTTTGTTTCTGTTTTGGTTTTTGTATCAAAGTTGAAGGTTTTATAATGGAAAAAAAATATTAACAAAATCAATATTTTATTATAATATTTATTTATATATTTATTTATTTCAATGCTGGAGATTAAATTTAGGTTCCTGTGCCATGCTAGGCAAGCTCTCCACTACTGAGCTATGCCCACTGTCACTTTAAAGTTTTTTGAAGAATTATTTTTGTTGAAATAAGCATCAAAGAAATGTTTGTTAACGTGTGCTTGCCAAGGAACATGGACTATTTATTTGTAACAGAATGGTTCATTAATAATAGGATGATTTAAGTTCAATTCTGAAAAAAAGTACATTCAGTCATGGGATGGCCAATTTTATACATCAACGTGGGTAGACCCTGGTAAACAGATATTACGTTTAGTGCACCAATGGAATTGTCATTATGAAGGTAATTATTAGATAAGGTTCATATTTAAATCTCTAGACTTTGAATAAATCATATTACCTCCATAATGTAGATGGGTCATGTCTGACCAGTTGAAGTCCTTAATTGAAAAAAAAAAATGGGAGTTCTTAATGGACCAGGCCATTCTTCTTCTAGACTGAAACATCAGCAAGTACATCCATCCTGCTCTCCTACTATGAACAGATCAGACTTGCCAGCCTTCATGATCAATTGAGTCAGTTTCCTAGTATGAATCTTTCTTACTCCCTAAGTTTATATATATATTTATATATATAATATACTTATTATATATATTCATATTCTTGTCTTAATATGAACCATCATAATTAGTATATTTTCCCTATTAAAATAATTTCCTGATTGAATCATACCATACATCTCATTTTTCTTTATGACTTACTTCTTTTGTCCACTTAGCGAGATAACTGTGAGTGGTACACAAACTCCTGTCAGTCTTTGAATAAACATTTTGTGAAAACAGATTATGGCATGGCCCTTCATATGTGAACCTGCAATTATATTGTAAGGATAACCCTACCATTTGATCAACCACGCTAAATAACAATATAATATTCAACAATTAAAATTGTATTGATATTCATTAATTTCATATTATTGAGTATCAGCCTTCAAAATAAGCATTTGTACACTTGTCTAATACACAATGAAAGTTTGATTAAAAAAAAAAAAGCCTTGTCCAAAACTCATGAAGCATTGCATGCATAGTTAGGACTAAAAACTATTAAAATGGGCTTCAAAACCTTGTTTTTTGATTTTTGTTTTTCTTTGCTTTTGTTTTGCTTTGTTTTGTCCTTATCACATCACAGGATCCTAAGTTGAGAGCATACACCATGGAAACCCTTCCTGTTTACTTCAGGCTGCTCCGATATGTTAGCTCACCAGGACATATAAAAGAAAGCATTATGCAATCAATCTTAATCCAATGAGTAAATTTATTCTACCTACTTTAAAATACTAAATTTCTGAATTCTAATTATTTTCTCATTTGGTATTTGATAATTTTCTTTTATTTTTAAAACAGAGCTTGCTCTGACCTTTTGTACATGCTTGATGCACTTGATATTTACGTGATTCTTGACTTGTTAGCTTGTTTAGATAATGACATTAGCTACTATAATAATGAACACCAACATAAGAAAAATAGATGAATGAAAAATGTTAACTTTTTTTGACAAATATCATTCCAAGTATCTGATGTGCATTCTCATTTAAATCTTAATTATCATGTGAGGTGGCACTATTTTTTCTTATTTTGGCAAAAAAAAAAATCTAGAAAGTCAAAGACATTAATTTGCACAAAAGATTTGATCTAATAAATGGTCATGCCAGTATTTAAACCCAGGGACATCTGATTCTAAAACAGACTCTTAGCCCCAGCGGTAGATAGAATGAAATATTCTCTAACTGTGAAATGTGGTTTGACCTACAGCCCGTCTTCCTGCCAGTTCATTTTTTTTTTCTTTTATGGTTTTAACAATACAGAAGAATTTACACTTCGTAGGGCAGTAAAATATTAGTTCAAATTACAAAGGGCTTCTATGTATTTGAAAGCATGGTTTCTGGAGGCCTGTGTATTAATTTTGGTTATACAAGAGTGAGGTAGCAATGACCTAGTTTTTGGCAGAGTACACACTAGAAAATTCTATGAGAATAGATTGTCCAGTTCCCTCCCCCCACATCCTCTCTACTCAGGTCCCTTCTAAAGATAGGCAATCATTTGTAGAAATGGGTGCATAATGGAAAGAACACTTCTGAACCAACACAGATATGAGAGACCCAGCTACATTCTTTACATGAGTTCACTCCCACAAACAGAGGAGAGAGAGCATGTCTTGAGATCTCATTAACTTTGTCAGCTTAAAGTATCATTTAAAGATAAACTATATGATATTCCAGGACCCCCTCAAAGACTTCAAGTTTCAGAATGATTTTTTGTTTACAAAATCCATAGTAGAATACCAACTTAGAATACATGTTGGACCACCAGAAGTCGGGTAGGATTTGGTGCTCAACACAAAATGACCACGTACAACTTACATGGCCTACGTTACTTACTTCAGAGCAGGCCAGACTGAATTGAGAGGTGATACAACCCTCTAAAAAGTACAAAGCTATCTGAATTATTTTAATAAAAGAGATTATGGACTAAAAATATTTTATTATATATATAATATATATATATTTATATATATAAATATATATATTTATGAAAGAAGAGAAACATGTTAATGCAAAATAGTTTATAGATGCTTTTAAAAATGTCAAATAACTTCTGGTAAGCCCCAAGAGAGAAAAGCAGTTTAATGTTCTTGTAGGTTTGTGAAGAAAAAAATAAGTTAGTTTTATTATTTGAACACAACTAGGATGAAGTTCAATTTAAAATTTTGCTTATTTTCCAAATTTTAAATGATAAAAGGCCTGTTGGTGATGTGTAGTGTTTTAATATCATTTTAGTACAGATTCTATTTTTTAGTTATTATATCAATCTCAGCCCAAAATACTGTCTTATGTCTCATAAGAATTGTTTTCTTCATAGCTCCAAATATTCCAAATCACTTAGCAACTAAATAGTCTGCCGAAATAGGCTTTATTATATTTAAGCTATATAAAAATAAAAAATTAAACATAATAAATAAGGAAATTCTTCACAATTATAGAGTATGTTGTACAACAATTAGAGGATTTTTTCTCATTAGATTCCACACCCCTATCCCTTAGGGAATATCCCTTTCTCTTAACAGAAAATTTGAAGATCACGTGTACATAAGGCAACATTTAATACAAAGGATGTAATGTTTATGTATAAGAAATCTCATAAGAATGTAATGACAATAAATAGTCAAATCCCAAAAAACCAAAGACCAAATGTTTTCTCTAATATGTGTATGCTAATTCAAAATAAGGGTGCAGGGGCTAGGAAAAAATAGCAGTACTTTGGATTAGGTAGAAGGGAGTGAAGGGAAGGGATGGGGTATGGAGGTAGAAAGGATAATAGAATGAATCAGGCATTAGTACCCTATATACCTATATGATGACACAACCTGTGTGATTCTACATAATGTACAACCAGAAGAATGAGAAATTTTAAAAAAAGAAATATTTGAAATATTTCCAATATCAAATATGAAGACATTTAATTGAAACATACTCAAAAATGACATGATGTCAACTGTAACTAGGACTTTCATTCAATTTACATATATTCAGAAACTTAAGATTGCCATGAAAGTTATTTCCTAATATTTAATTTGGTATCTTCAGAGAAATTCAAACACCAAAAAAAGATAACTATTCTTGGGATAACTAGTTCTTGGGAAAATAGAAAATAGAGGATTGTATTAATCCCCAGGCATGTTCGGCTTATAGTTACAATTTTCCATCCTGGAAGGCTTTGGGGAATTGATATCTGAGGTGAGCATGTCTGGCCTTTAGAATGATCATATCATGTCCTATGACTTTGGCTTATCCCAAGACTTATGTTATTGAATTGTAGTTCTGTGATTCAGTATTATCAACTGCCTTAAGGATGCTGACTCACCTGAGGTTATGTGCTAATATAAATAAACGAACAAAAATACAGACTAATTAAGCATACATACCTGATAATGGCTTTCATATCAGTGTCTAGATAAGAAACTGACTTCTCAAGTAATTTAGGGACATTTAAAATTTCACAGAGTGCTTTCGAGGTAACAGTCATAGTAGGCCTTACTTTATGCTTTAAATTGGTGCATTATAATCATATGTAACAGTAGACACATTGTGACATATTCATACTAGTGCATTACAATTTAACAATTTGATCAATTTCATTCCCTAGTACATCTCCTTTTTCTCCTTTATTTCCTTTCCAGATCTCCTTCCTCTACTCTACTGGTCCTTCTATTCTCATGAGATTCCTTCCTTTTATTTTCTCTCTCTCTCTCTTTCATTTCCACAAATAAAAAAAATAGTCAACCCTTGACTGAGTCTGGATTTTTTCATGTAACGCAGTGTTCTCCAGTTCCATCTATTTGCCAGCAAATGACATAAGTTCATTCATCTTTACAGCTGGGGGAAAAAAAAAAAATAACGTTCCTTTGTCTGGATATACCACATTTCCTTTATCCATTAGTCTGTTGACTGACAGGGAAGCTTTTTCCATAACTTGACTATTAAGAATTGTGTTGCTATGAAAGAACTCAAATTAGCATCCCGTACAGACACATTCTTGCCAATGTTTTTACAGCAGGCCTTATTTTTTTATAAGTGCACAAAGTAAATAAAAGGGCAGTGAGATCTCAATTAATTTGAGAAACATTTGCTTTACATGAAAAGGATTTTAATTAAATAAATCTTTGGCATGGCCTGTAGGGAAATCTGTGCTCCTGATTTTAGAAACTGAAAGTACTGTTAAGAACATAGCAAAAGAGTTGGTTAACAAACATAATTAAGAATGTATAAGGATTGCCTACAGTTGATGAATAATTTTTTTTTTTTTCTCCACAGGATTCAGATGGACCAGATTCCAGAAAAACAGTACATTTTACGTATGTGTCTTGTGATTTGGGGTACATTAATTAGGTAGCCAAAACTTAAATGTTTAATTCTGTAAAATTCAGCAGTTTTTATTGAATTATATGCATTTGAACATACCTGACATATCAAAACTTTTTTTAGCAAAGTATCATTATTGAATACTAATTTAAAGATTTTTTATAATTAATCACTAAAATGAGGGCTTTTGCTAATTTTAATGTGTCAAGAACTGGAAGCAACAACATGAAAGATACATTCTGGATAGGATAAAAGTCAATCTAATCTAAAGCATTTTTAATATTTGTTTTTATACTAACTTTGGTGATTTTGTAAACTTAATTGTTCTTGAATAGAAGGATAGTTTTTTTTTTTAAAGACATTCCACTCAATGGAAGGTGAGTGCCTTCCCTTCTCAGCATAATTTATTGTGAAAAGTGTGTGTGAGAAGGAGAGTTTTCTTTGTTGAAATTCTATCTGCCCTCTAGCTAAGTTTGCTTCGGTGGAAATGAGATCCTGACGAGTGGGCTGATGGATGTACACATAAGTGACTTGTTCAATTCTAATTTAATTCTAGAAATCTATCTCCTTTATGACTTTAATTTTTCTGACATAGAAGAATTCTATCTTTATAGGTTTCCATTGCTTCTGCAGAGTGAAGTATTCCTTGGTGGAGGCAAAAGAAAGAAAAAAAAGAAAGAGAAGGTTAGGGGGAAACAGTAAGGAAACCAAAGTAGCAGTAGACTATCTTCACAAAACCAATCTTCATATTGGCAGAAAAACACGAGAACTCCAAATAGCCATAACTTGAAACAGTGGCAGATCCTTGGCAGCATATGATTTGAGATTATTAATGAAAACTTTCACCACATACATGAGCATCTTTTAGTTTCAGGAGACTTGTATTTTTCACTTCCACAGTAGTGTAAAAGTATAATTGAGCACAAGGAACTTCCATTCTCAGTGTGGATGTAGTTAGATCTTTTATGATCACAGAAGAGCTGAAACATGCCCAGAAAGGTATTCATTTCAATGTTATATAGTAAAGAGAACAACGAAAGTATGAGGATGATCCTAAAGGAACTCTACGCCCCTTTGCTCAACCTACATTTTAGGGATGACTACAGTTTTCTGGCATTCTGACTACATTAGTAATTAGCCTTTTTATGACAAAGATAGTTTATTTGCCTCCCACACCACAGGTACTTTTTTTGCAAATTATTCATATAATATATCTATATTATAATGAGATGCTCAGAATAAAATTATGAGCAAATCCACCCTTTCATGATCATATTATTTTGCTAAGTGTATGCACTGCTTTTCTTTACCTTAACGATCAGGTAAATGCAACAATTCATTTTCCCTGTGACTTTTATCTTTTAAACATATAATTGCGGTTGAGTTAGATGGCAAAATGGGGAAAAGAGAGCACTGCACACATTTTGGACTCACTTTTTTAAAAAAAGGAATGTACCACAACATTTTTTTTCCTAATTCACTTCTTAGATTTCCTTTATCCCTTCTATCATTTCAAAATGCCCCTTTTCATTTTTTGTTTCTTTAGGCACATAATTTTAATTCTCTTGGAAACTGACTCTCTTGTGCCAGAGGTGGTGGCGCACACCTGTAATCCTAGCGGCTGGGTAGGATGATGCAGGAGAATAGTGAGTTCAAAGCCAACCTCAGCAAAAGCAAAAGTGAGGCTCTAAGCAATACAGTGAGATCCTGTCTCTAAATAAAACACAAAATAGGGCTGGGGATGTGGTTCAATGGCCCAGTGCCCCTGAGTTCAATCCCCCCAGGGTGCCCCTGGGACCCCCCCCCAAAGTCTATTGTTCCTTAGGCTTAGCAGTGTATTGATATCAGGGTCCTCCATTACTGTCCCTTTGCAAATACACTTGAGGAACTCAAGGAAAAGGTGTAGTGATAAGTTTTCTTAAACCAAAGAAAATCTCCTCCACTCTTTTGCTCACATTAAAACTCAAGAGCAATTACAAATATCCAGTCACTCAAGTAAATATGTAATGTTCAAAATATTATTTTCAAATATTTCAAATAAAACTACTATAGATGTGAAAACAAAATTCACATGACAAACAACAACTAATGTTTTAAGTCCTAGAATCTTTTCTTTTTAGTCCTTGACTACTTTGATCCTAACAAATTTTCTCATCAAGAGGAAATGTAGAATCAACACATGAAAATCTCTCTTGAGGGGATAGTTTTCATGGTGACAATTTTCTGCCATGTAGCTTGTTTTTACTGTTCCAAACCAATGGGCTTGGAATAAATCTTAATGATATGAAACACTGTCAAGGAAAAATCTAGATTTTAATCACCAAAGAAACTCAGTTCCTTTCACATTTCAGCTATTGTTGAATGATGAATCAACAGTGACAGCTAAACTTTCTCTTAAAGGTGTTCTTCAATGAGAATTTGCCAAATATATGCTGTTTCAAATCTGCTGAATTCCTTAAAATGGTTCTATTCCTTTCCATTTAAACATTCTTCTTAAATTATAGTCATGCACCACCATAAAATCACCTTTTGGTCAAGAATGGAGCTCATATACATCAGTGATTCTATAAGACTATATCTTTTAGGAATATCACACCCATCTTAATTTCTGAAAATACATTCTATGATATTTCTATAATGATGAAATTTGTAAAGAACACATTCTCAGAACATTTCCCCATTGATAAGGAATATATGACTGTGTTTTCATGGGAATTCTTATATAAAAGCTCTAATCCCATGTAATACTATATCCTCCCATTATGCAAACAAGTTAAATGAACTACTCAAGATACCCTATATGATTAGCCAACTTACTCTGAGGAGTTCACAGGTTAACAGACATTTATTTTTAACAAAATCTGAATTAATAGAGATAGTGTTTTACTAGGTTTTCTGCATGTCCAAATACTAAGGTCAAAATCAAAAATCTTTGTGGAATTGTTACTTTCAAGACAAATTATTTAACATAGAAATCTTTTTCATTATTACAGTTTTCCCTACATAACAGAAGACACCAAATCTATATTCATAGTATAAGATGCAAGTACTCAGAAAATTTTAAATGGTAAATTGCACAGTCAACATATTCATAGATGGCCATGGGATGATTTAAAAAATATATAATTAGTTACTTAAATTTTACATATTGCTGTCATTTTTTGCTATCCTTAGTATGGTACAAGGATATATAGCTGTGGCTTCATCGTGGAGATTATTCAAAATGTTGAGCCCGAGATTCACCTCAGATCTCCTGCATCTGAATCTACATTTTAACAAACCCACAACTGCTTTCCTTGCACACTGCAGCTTAAGAACCACTGACCTAATTAATGACTCTGTTGATTTTTTTTTTCTGCTCAAGTGACCCGAAGAGAAACAAACATCCTATATATCTGTGTGTTCTGGGGTACAAGGTGTACATTTGCACCGAGTTGGTTTGCCAGAACTATTCTTGTACTAACAGGCACAGGACTTTTGTATAGCGAAGGCCATAAATTTCCAGAATGAGGGCATGGTCAGGGCAGAACAGAGGCAGAATGGAGGAGAGCTTGTGGCTCCACTGTGCTCAAGGGAGACATAAATATGCACACTTGAAGTGTGTGTTTACATACGCTTTGCTAGCAGCTGTATGGGCTGCAAGCTATAACAGGGCAAGTGTCCACTTCAGTTAGATTGAAGTCTCAGTACAACTGAAAAAATGGCAAAGGGGCATCTTGCCTCTTCTGCTCTGAACTGGGCAGGGACTGCCCGTTCATTAATGATGTCTTTGTAAGTTCAAAGAGATAAACTTGACTTCGCTGGACTTAAAATTAAACATATATGTTCTGGTTTTTTGGTTTTTTTTTTTTTTTTTGGTACTGAGGATTGAACTCAGGGGCACTCGACCACTGAGCCACATCCCCAGCCCTATTTTGTGTTGTATGTAGAGACAGGGTCTCACTGAGTTGCTAAGCACCTCACCTTTTGCTGAGGCTGGCTTTGAACTCGTGATTCTCTTGTCTCAGCCTCCCTAAGTGCTGGGATTACAGGCTTGCACCACCATGCCTGGCTAAACATATATGGATTTTTAAGATATATATTTTGAAACAATTTCCATATCAAGTTGGATGCAACGTTACTTATGAGTTTCCTTCAAGTTTAAAAAATATTGGAGTTTTGATTAAAAATTTAAGTGCAATGACAGTTATTACTCTATTTTTAAACATGTTAGAAAATTAATAAAATACAACTCCCATTTTAAAATTTCTATTAAAGTAGCTAAATGAATTTTACAACTATAAAGATGGACAACTATAATAATCATTAATATTTATAAAGCATTTATTATAGTCTGCATATTACACGTTTAACAGATTTATTACTGTTAACATGATGGGTACTGTTATTATTCTCCTAATATCCTTTTAGGGATTAAGGAAATGAGGAACAGAAAGCTTAAGTAACTTGACTGAAATCAAAGAGTAAGGGACAGAGTCAGGACTTTAGAATGTCACCAGAGTCTGTTTATCAAGTATCAAGTATTAGGTGACAGGAATTCCTTTTTATTTATCACTCCCGAAATGAGTGAACAAAAAAACAAAACAACCAACCCACAACTCTACTGGTATCTATAATTGGAGTTGAGATAGACAAGTATTTAATTTCATGATAAAAATAATGGTGTAAATGTGATTTTCCCAGGAAGGTAAATTTCTGAAAGAATGCTGGAAGACAGGTATATTAATTGTCTCTAGCAACTGTAACAAGTCACTACAAATTTAGCGGCTTCACAACATCTGTTTATTATCACATATTTCTGTTGGTCAGAAGTCTGGGTCCAGAAGGGCTCAACAATTTGTTCAGCTCAGAGTCTCACAAAGTCAAAATCAAGGCAAGAGCAGTACCACATTCCTTTCCCGAGGTTCTGAGGATGAGTCCCATTACAAGCACATTCAAGTCATTAACTCACTTCATTGAGCCTAGAGGGTCTGAGGTCTCTATTTCCTTGCTGGCTGTCAGTTAGGAGCCACCTCAGTATCTTAATGTCTTCTGCATTGCTTGACACACTGTCCCCTCTTTCTTCAAACCCGCAGCAATTTCTTTCTTTCTTTTTTTTTTTGGTACCGGGGATTGAACTCAGGGGCACTCGACCACTGAGCCACATCCCCAGCCCTATTTTGTGTTTTATGTAGAGACTCACTGAGCTGCTTAGCACCTCACCGTTGCTGAGGCTGGCTTTGAACTCGCGATTCTCCTGTCTCAGCCTCCCAAAGTGCTGGGATTACAAGCGTGAGCCACCGCGCCCGGCTCCCGCAGCAATTTCATTCTTTTCCCACTTTGAATCTCTCTGACTTCTTTTACCTATGTCTTTGTCTCTGGCTGGAGAGTTATCTGCTGTGATTAGATTGGGTCTACCTGAATATTCCAGAAAAATCTACACATTTTAATGTCTATAATCTAAACTACAGTCTCAAAGTCCCTATTTCAGTGTAAAGTAATATATTCAGTTTCTGGGAGTTGGCACATTGGCATGGTTACAGGGATGGGGGGCATTCCGCCTACTACACTAGCCTTGGAAGGATTAGAAGATAACAAAGGAGTCCAGAAAGCTTTGACTGGGGGACCAAAAATAAACATCGAAATCATCTCCATTTTGTCTAATGTAATGCTCATATTTCCCATATCATTTTTATGTAGGAGAAAAAAATAAGTAAATGCCTACTATCATTTACCAAGGTATTCTTTAAGGAAGATTCTCAAAAATTAATTTGGCCATGCAATTTAAGTAAAAAATTGGATGCTGCAAGCTGGGCACAGTGGTGCACACCTTTAATCCCAGCAGCTCATAAGGCTGAGGCAGGAAGATCACAGGTTCAAAGCCAGCCTCAACAACTTAGTGAAGCCCTAAGCAATTTAATGAGATCTTGTCTCAAAATAAAATATTTA
>PVHX01007547.1:18174-46139 GCA_004024805.1 Geosciurus inauris
AAAAAAAAAAAAAAAAAAAAAAAAAAAACAAATATTCAATGAAAGTCTCAAACTAACTAGTGCAATGTGTCAGTGTTTACAAAATGTAAAATGCATTAGAAGAAGCAAAATTAATTTCAGAGTCATGCCCTTTACCTTTATGTTGGCGTTATTTTATGATGTCTTTATTTTCTGAGATACTAATATTATCATTATCAGTTCTCCAAATATAGTAGCCCTGCTGTTGCTGTTATTAACATTTCTTATGAGTTCCATCTGTAAATACCGGTGCAACTAAAACCAAAACACACATGCACATCTCTTGAGAAGAAGACTGACACAGGACTGCTGACACATGAATGGGATGCTTTGTCTAACTAACACAAAAATGCAAATGAATTGCAGAGAAAGAAAACTAAGGAATTCAAAGGCTTTCTTGATTGCCTTCTTTAAAATGCCAAGAACTTAAGCTGGCCTTTCTTATCTTCCACTACATGCATGTGACACTTTAGGAGGTCTTTCTTATTGTACTATAATTCAGGGATTGTTCCAGCTCTGTGCTCCATGCCTTTATCCAAAGGGCAGCCTGAGATGTATAATTCGGGTAATGAACAGCTGCATAATTTAAGGGTCGAACTAGTAGGGCACTGTTCCTTATTTGTGTTGCTTTAGCAGTTGCCAAGATGTTCCAGTCCTATTTAGGAATACAATTTTTTGACTGCTTTATTTCTCTCAGATGATATATGCTGGGATTTGGTTGTGTTCCAGAAAGTGAATTTTATCAGCAGAAGTACCAGAGCAAGCTTTTCTCTGATTTTACTCCAAAGGGCAACAGCACTGAGCTATAATGAGGTAATTTTTTTCCAACCATGCACACTCTGTGTTCTATCAGGCAGAGTTGTTTAAACCAAGTCCTTTGCCTTTCCAAAGCATGATGGACTCAATCACTGAGCTATCAAAGACATTTCCACACTACATCCCTCTCACACAAGGCCAATCTCCTGAGCATTCAAAAGGGGCAGGCAACGAGGCCCTTCAAAACGAAGGCTGCATGCTGATTAATCAGTTGCTTTTTTATTCAGTCTTGGCAAGTATTTTCTGTTTGTAAATAAAAGGTCTACCCCAAATTTCCTGTAACCTCAAGAGCGTAAATGCTGTCTTGGACCTCATTCACAGTGGAAGAAAGCTGCCTGCTGTCAAAGCCACAGAGATGTGCAATGTCCACTGTTTTAAGTACTCCTTCAGGTGTCTTGAAGCTTCCCCTGAGAATAAGCTCATCTAACAACGGCTGTCATTTCATCATTATTAACCAGAACTGGCAGGCATCAAAACAATATTTTCCATCTCTTTTACTATAACACTCCCTGTTTGGGGTAATACCTGATGAACGATTTGCAAATGCATTAGAGTGTACACCAACAATGAAAAGTGTCAAGGAAGCAGACTATCTTTTTTCAAGAAATAAATTGGTGTACTCTTTCACTTATCAGATGGTAAATAGCTAATGGAAAAGAGATGTGACAGACCACAAGGACTAAGAATTGTCTGCAAACTGGCAGGCACAGTGATTTGCTGATGACCCAAATTATTTTCAGGCAGTTTGGCACATCTCTATTTGTCACACTTACACGACCAAGTCAAATGCGTTTAATTAATACGGAGCATTTCCCTTTTCTGGAAGCAGGAATAAAACAGCCAGCATTTCTTGATTGCTCTAAAATACTCCATCCAGCAAGAATAAAAAGTCTCTTGTCATCATTCATATTTTTGGTTATTTTCCATGAAAACCACACCATCACTAAAAACTTTCCTCTTTGATAAGGAGATTTTATTCCTACAGGAACACCACTACTGTGTGTTCTGAGTGTGCACACAAGGAGAGCTTAGCAAAAGTAGTTGCTGAAATAATCTTTGACATAAAAGTTTAGCACTTTTCCCCCTCAGTTTTGAAAAGGAGGTGAGGAGGCTTATTTTGTGAGAGGTGGAAACTTCAGAATCAATACAAGGGTTTGATACTGCTGTATAAATTCATTCATCACAATGGTACAACTATAGCCATGTCCATTCTATGGCCCATAGTAAGTGGAACAGCCTGGGTTTCTAGTAGGGTACTTAATGGAATGCAGGAATGAGGAAATTTCTTCCTAAAATGTCTTCTTCAAAGAGACTAGCATGCACTATACTGTCAAGGAAGCACTGTTTAGGGGCCCTTGGCCTTTGTGTCCTGGCACAGCTCTGTTCCCCTCACTGTGTGTCAGGTAACCATGTTGGCATGCATTACAGGTCTGTAAAATGAGGCATTAACCCAGATGGATGCCAGTAGTCCCTCCTGGCTCCAGAAATTTATGAATCTCAAATACTCTAAGCAGTGTTTTTATTAATTTTAAATAAATGCATAGCAGTCACAAAAACTAATAAAAAAAGTCAACAACAATAGTGAAAATAAAAATGCTAATCTTCACCCAAATAAAATCATTCCATCGTATTAAATTTAGGATTATGGGGGTACATTAACTCTTTCAAGCCCTGAGGGGTTTTGTGTCAAAAGAATACATTTTTATAACTGAAAATGTACTATGTATTACAATTATAAGTTACAACCAGCTATATAAATTTTATACACTGATATAAAATGTACCTAGCATGGAAAATTTAAGAATGTCTCTGAAGAAAAATATATTAAAGCTCTAGTTCAATTGCATACCAAGTGCATTTTAATGTATTCATGTTTCTGAACATATGTAATACACAAATAGAATGCAATCGTATATTGCATTTGCATCTTGAATTTTAATAGTTTCAGTGAGTTGCTCTGTTTAGAAGAAACAAATATATATATTTTAACATATTAACAGTTACAATTCCTTTATCATTCATTGGACTTAAAATACATATATGTTTCAGGCCCTCGGCTATCATAGACTCTACAAATTAGAAATCAGAACAAATGTCAGAATAGGAAAAAAATATTCTACCATTCAGAATTGTACCACTTCTCCAAAATTTGACTTCTAAAATTTTCTACAAACAAAATTCATCATGTCTTTCTTCTTGTGTCTACTGAATGCCTACAAGCACCTTGATCACTTTCTATTCCCTAGTTTATTAACCCCTCTCTGGCCTCACTTGCCCCCTCTCCAGCTTTCATTCCCTGGTTAGTTATTTCACATGCTCCTTGGACCTCACTAGGCAGAGCTCTGCTGACCTTTAGCAATGCTCGCCTGGTTAATTCTCTACCACACAGAAGCCTAACCCCATCTGCTTTCTTTGCTTCTCTCCTGAACTGCCAGCTCTTGCTGAAACAACTCAAAAACTGATGCTGACAGGCTCTTCTACTAAACTACGCTACTCTACCTCAACTCGACCCCAACAGTTGTTCAACAATTCCTTTAATCATTGCTTATTGACTCTTGAGACACTTGAACATGGTAGCTTTTCCTCAGGTCTCAGTCCAAGTCTAAACACCTCATTCTAGGCAAAGGTGGCCACCTGATCTTTAACTGAGAATATGGAAACCCTCATTTTATTTATCTCTTCTCAAATGTCTTTATTCTTCCCTTGGAGAAGGAAGATAGCCTCTCTTTTCTCATTCCCTGGGATTTTGCTTGCTAGACAATTCTGCATTTTCATCATTAGGTCATCCCCGTATCACCCACAACCTTTCCACCATACAGACAAACTTCTTTCTATTCAATTTCCCATCTGCAAGCTCTTTCCACTGCAGAAATGTTCTATAATTGTCCTCTGCCAAAAAACAAAAAATAAAATTCTTCAACAAAAAAATAGCACTTTACCCTAACTTATTGTTGTCTCTCAAATGTTTGTGACAATTGACCTTTCCCTTCACTTCCAGATTTCTTCAGTGATTAATAATCTAATGCTTAAGAGATTCCACTTCCACATCACCCTTTCAGATTTTGCAATCAGGACCCTCCCTCCTTAGCTGAAATTGTTTTTTCAAGATCACATTTAACTTCCATATCAACAACTACATTTTATTTCCTAAAAGCCCCTTGTTCCTTGCTGCACCACTTGTTTTCATGCCACACAGAAGCTTCCTTTTCTCTTGTTTAGCAAAAGTGTCAGCATGGAATTTAAACCATGTACACACTTAAGATTCAGACATAAATGAGATGCCCAAAGTAGTCACCAAGCATATCTGAACTATTGAGAAAATAGATTATGAGGCCCATACAAAACCTTCTCAGAAACTGGGGTGGTGCAATTCAAAAAAATCATAATTTGACAAGCAGGGATCCAGAGACCTTACAGAGATGAGGTTAGCTGAATGTGGAAAACATCTGATCTGACTGGAGGCCAAGCAGCAGGCAGTGTTTGGTGGAGTAGGGATGCTAGCACATATTAGGCTGTTAATACATATGTTGAATCATAGAATTATGAATGTGTGCTTTGGTTTTTGGAGTAAAGGGATGATTTAAAGCTATAAGCCTATATTTTTCACTTTTACTTTTCTATTCCCTTCATTTCATAAATGCCAAGTTATTGTTACTATTTCATGTGCACAGCACAAATGGTTATAACCAATGTATAGAAATTAAGAGTGTTTCTTTCTATTATGTACTAGAGAGTGGCATAATACTTTAGAGAAGATAGAGAATAAGTCATAGCTTTGACATATTAAAAGCTCTTTGCACAGCAGCACTGGACCACCCTGGCAGAACTCCTAGCATTTGATGTTCCAAGGGAATCAAGTGCCAGCATCTTCAGCAGCGGCTGATCAGAGTGCCAGTGGCTTTTGGAACAATAGGAAAGAGCATTGCTGATAGAAGATAGCCCTGGTGCTACCTTTACCTTACCTTTACTGGGGTGAGTAAGTAGTGAAACCTTTGCCACCTGGATAAACAGAGGGGGCGTGGCAGAAGGAAATGTTTGACACCAATTGCAAGGTAACAGAATGAAGTCTGTGGCTGCTGCAGGTCTTACAGAGTTGGGGAGTTGGAAGGGTCAGTGCTGGGGAATACCTGTTCCTTATTGCAAATGAAAATTACATTTCAAGTACTAATTTGTACAGTCAAAAGAAATATTTGCCTTAAAAATATTATACATTCCTGGTCCTTTTCACATTGCTCTAACTATACCTCTATTCCTTTTTATAAATTTTCTTTATTGTACACTTGGGCCTTCTTAAAATACTTTTGTTGGTCACTGCCCGCTCTACATGTTCATTGATATTATATAACACACCATGGCTTCCACATTATCTCTATTCATATGATAATTTTTACCTTCTGGCTAAGACTGGCCTCTTACCTCCAGATGAATATTTCAGTTCAAACATATAAAATTAATGGTTCTCCTATGACATGAATTTCACTTGTCCTAAAGAAAACTCATTAGCTGCTCTCCCAAACCTCTGCTCTGTAATTCCCCAGTACATTTTAAAAACAATAATATTCCCAGTCATGTAGACTGGAAACCATTACGAAATTCCATTTCTCTACCCCATAGCATTGGAGATAGTTGCTCACTTCTTTCTTCTGGAAACACTGTACTTTGTTCATATGGTTGGGAGAAAACACTCTCTTGGAATTATTTTTCTGACATCACTTTTCAATGACTTCTCGAATTTCTTTGTTGTGACTACCAAGCACTGAAGCATTAAAAGGCTAAGTCCTTAGTCCCTAGACCTCTTCTCTAACTATGTTCACTGAAGATGTGATTTCAAATAGTCTCAGTTTTTCTTTTTCTACCTCTTAGCCAATGAAAAATCAATTTTTCTGGTGTTTCAAGATAAAAACCTTGTAGTTGTTTAATATAAATATCATTATTTTGCCCCACATTCAATGTACAGTCATATCTTGTAAATCTTCAAAATCAATCCAAAATCTGATACTTCTCATCTCTTTCAACCCCTAGCTCCCTTCTCCAAATATCCATCATTTCCTACCTGAGTTTTTGTAAAAAACTCTTTCTTAACAAGTTTACCTGCTTCTTCTTTCTATATCTATGCTTGAAACACGATCAGAGTGAATCTCTTGATATTTTTAAGATTATGTCATTATTCTCTTAACACTTCCTCTACAGATTTCATTTCACTTTACCTTGAAATCCACTGAGAATGTCTATTACTTACTAGGTTTGGTAACCTTCTAAAGACCAAAATGTGATTTGGTTCTTAATGAACACTACTGCTATTCTTACAAAATATGTAAGATCAACTGGACATAAGCAAGATGATGTCCTGTTTAACATATAAGGCAAAGATTCTGATATTAATAATAACTTTAACAGCACTAAGGATTAATCAAAAATTTGTTCATGCCAGACTCTAAACTAATCCTTTACGTGGATGCCTTCACTGAACCATTTCTGCAACCTCATAACATAGGTGTGGAAATTATCCTCTTTGACAATTGAGTTTGGCAGGAGAACCCATCCTGACTACTTGTATTCATGTTCACTTAAAGCTTTCTAGAAGATAATAGAATCATGAAGGCAGCAAATAATGAAAAGATGATTTAATTCTATTTATAAATTTCACAGTAGGGATCTCCCACTGTTAAAAAAACCAAAAAGTGCCATTCATAAAGCTTCTTCAGTCCTCTTCAAGAAATTGATTGCTTATTGTATATCTAAAGTAGATAATGGGTTAATGGAGAAAGATATATGTTTGACAAGTCTTTAAAGGAAAAATATAAATAGCTTATTTAACCAAATGCACATTTATGAAATAAGGTAAAATGGTAGCAGCATTTCAGATCTTCAAATATTTTGGAGTGACAATTAGGTACCAAGCACTGAGTTAAATTAGTTCATATAACCTCATTTAATTCCAACATACACCACTTAGGTATTATTATTTAGATTTTACACATGATGAGTTGCCTCTGAAAAAGAGATTAATGGACATGCCCAACATCATAAAACCAAAGAGTAGCTCAATTAGTATTCCAAGCCATCTCTCTTCAGTTTTTGTCCACTGTGTGTCATCATTCTAAAAGTGAAAACATAAACCAGTTGCACCTTACACATTACCTTCTTATGGTACATTTGCATGTGTTCCCTTAAAACTATAAAACGTATCCCACAATGAAACAAAAGAACTTCTAAACTTTAGTTATAAATTAACATTCCAATCAAAGAAATCTCTTTGTCCTTTTGTTTATGAATCATCAAATTTAGAAATTCCTTTGTCATCACCCCTGCCTTTTCATGTTCTTGGTCTTTTTATTCATTCTATGTAAGTCTATTTGTCTGTTCAGATTGCCGTAACAAATTACCAAAGCACAACAGAGATTTATTTCTCATATTTCTGGAAGCTGGTGATTTCAAGATGAAGGTGCCAGCCCAGTAAACTTCATTCTGAGGCTTGTTTAAGTGGTTTGTAGGCTCCCATTGTCTCCCTGTTTTCTTGTAGGACATTGTTTGTACTCTCATGGAGAAGGGCAGTGAGTGAGTACTCTGATGTCTCTTCTTATGAGGACACTAATCTTATCAGATCAGTGGCTGCCTTCATACCCTCACTTAAACTTAATTACTTCCTTAGAGGCCCCATCTCCAAATATAGTCACAAATATTGTCTAGGGCTCTAAGTTTTGAGGGGATAAAAAATTTTATAACCTAATTTGTCATTGGTCCTGTATAATGTGTTAAAAATAAGAGCTGAAAGCATTTCCAGGAGCTTGCATTTCCAAAATAAAACTATTCTTTGACACTGATTGTCACAAACATCTAGCAACTTACTGATGAGTCACAGCTCTGTGGAACACTGAAATGAATTCTTCCATTCTGACCTATCCGTTAAATGATAACCATGACCTAATGCAGCTATGATCAATACAAATGTACATAGTGCCTGTAAAACAGCCTCTCTAACCAGGGAGTGTAATCCTCCATTTTACAGATTTGAAGAGCCAATCAATTACATGCTGGATAAGGTCAAATACTATTGATCCAAGATTCAATGAAATTCCTTCCTTTACTTTCCCCTCTTTTGATTTTTCTTGTGATCTAAGTATGGTTTCTTTAAAATACAGTTTTCCAGCAGCTGAACTTACATACTGGTAGAAAGAGAGTGGTCCTCAAAAAACATAATGATTCACTGGCACTGAAATCAATAGCATTATAACACCTTGAAGGCAGGAAAAGGTTGAAAGATAAAAATATTAACACCTAAACTTCAAGAGCATACTTAAAAAGTAGAATTCAAGAGGTGTTCATGGCTAGTGTGAGGTAGATATTTCATATATCAACCTAGACAAACAACTTTCCACAGTATATCTGTGGGTATTGAAGAAAAATATATTGTTAATGTTGTATTTGTGTCATTTTTCATTCAATTGTTTGACATAATTTCAAACTTTCATGGTTTTTACTAACACCTCTTTATCCATATGAGTGTTACCTTAAAAATTTTACCTAGTAATCTAAAGTAAACTCAATTGTTCTATGTTTACTTGAAACAAAGCTTTGTTTTTCATCTTCATACAAACATAATATAATGTTTTCTGCGTGTGAAACTAGGCATTTCTATAATCTCTCTGAATTTGAGTCTAAGATACTTATGTACATTCCTCTATCTGGAAGATAGAACTATTTGCTGCTTATTTTTATCTGACTGTCTCCAGGAACTAGTAAATAGAGAATTGTAAATACTACATGTTTGGAAAAATTCCACCTGGCACAAATCAGTCACTAGGTAGCTAAATACTGTGAATGGAAACAACTGGCAAGAAAGAAATCCTCCTTAGAACCTAGCTGCTACTAAGAGCTTCTTATTAATATGGAAACTAAAATTTGCTTTACAGCAATTTTGATGATATTTTAAGGACAATACTGCTCCCTCTTTCCACTACTGACTTTCACGTTATTTTAACCACAAGCATTACAAAGTTGATTTAAGAGGGTTTTCTTTTGTTAAATTTTTAACTTTAAAGGAAATTTGGAAAATATAAGGTTAAATATATGCTTCTCTTTGATTTTCCAAAAGATTTATTCAGCATTTTCAAGTCTTTTTGACATATTTAGGGAAAGAGAGATGTTCTTTCAATTATTTTAAAAAGACAGAACTAAAATAAGAAAGTATTTAATACTATGGCAATCATTAAAGAAATTCACAAGATTATACCTTGCTTTTCAGCAATCAAGGCAGTTTTTCTTTAAATTTTGTTTTTTGCTTTCATTTTTCCTTCTTCTTTGCTTTGTTCTATTTTATTTCTTGCAGTGCTAGGGACTGAACAACTCAGGGACACTGGATCACTGAGTTAAATCCCCAGGCCTTTTCATTTTGTATTTTGAGTCAGGGTCTTACTAAATTATTGAGACTGGCCTTGAATTGAAGATCCCCCTGCCTCAGTCTCCTGAGTCTCTGGGATTATGGGCATTCACTACCACATCGAGCTTATTTTGATTTTAATGAGAAAATATATAAATCCAAAAGATCGTGAGAGTGTTGTTTTATAAACTTCACAACTATCAGTTGCAGAGACTCTTTTTAGAAAAAAATTGTCACCTTTTTTTAAGTGTAATTAAAGTAATACTAGAAACTGACAAATATTTTAGATAGAAGGGAAAAAATACTAAAACTGCTAAACTAAACTACACTGAGATTTCATCTCACTCCAGTCAGAATGGCAATAATCAAGAATACAAGTAACAATAAATATTGGACAGGCTGGGAGGAAAGGAGTACATTCATACATGTACCCTGGTGACCTTGCAAATTGGTGCAACCAGTCTACAAAGCAGTATAGAGATTTCTCAGAAAACTTGCAGTGGTCCATCAGTTGACCCAGTTATTCCACTCCTTGGTATATACCAAAAGGTGATAAATTCAGCATACTACAGTGACATAGCCACAGCAATGTTTATAGTAGCTGAATTCACATTATGTAAGCTATGGAACCAACATAGATGCCCTTTAACAGATGAATGGATAAAGAAAATGTGGTATATATACACAAAGGACTATCACTCAGCCATAAAAAGGATGACTTTATGACTTTTGCCAATAAATGGGTGGATCTGAAGATTTATGCTAAAAGAAAGAAGCCAGACAGGATGCCTTGTTTCACCACTCCCATTCAACATAGTTCTTGAAACTGTAGTCAGAGCAATTAGATAGACAAAAGAAATTAAAGGGATACGAGTAGGAAAAGAACTCAAACTATTATTATTTGCTGATTACATGATTCTATACTTAGAGGATCCAAAAAATTCCACCAGAAATCTTCTAGAAATAATAAATGAATTCAGCAAAGTAGCAGGATATAAAATCAACACCCATAAATGCCTTCTATACATAGTGATGAAACCTCTGAAAGAGAAATTAGGAAAATTACCCCATTCACAATAGCCTCAAAGAAAAAAAAAAATACCTGGGAATCACTTTAACAAAAGAGATAAAAGATAATGAAAATTACAGAACACTAAAGAAAGAAATTGAAGAATATCTTAGAAGATGGAAAGATCTCTCATGCTCTTGGATAGACAGAATTAATGTTGTCAAAATGATCATACTATTCAAAGCGCTATACAGATTCAATGAGATTTTTAAAATCCTAATGTCATTCCTTATAGAAATAGAAAAATCAATCATGAAATTTATTTGGAAAAATAAGAGACCCGGAATAGCCAAAGCAATCCTTAGCAAGAAGAGTGAATCAGGAGGCATCATAATACCATACCTTAAACTATTCTACAAAGCTGTAGTAACAAAATGACATGGTATTGGCATGAAAATAATCATGCAGACCTATGGTACAGAATTGAAGACACAGAGATAAACCCACATAAATACAGTTATCTCATACTAGACAAAGGTGTCAAAAACATACATTGGAGAAAAGATGTCCTCTCCAACAAGTGGTGCTGGGAAAACTGGAAATCCATATGCAGCAAAATGAAACTAAATCCCTATCTTTCACCATGTATATAACTCAACTCAAAATGGAGCAAGGACCTAGGAATTAGACCAGAGACCAGAAGAAAAAGTAGGACCAAATCTTTATCATGTTGGATTAAGCCCCGACTTTGTTAATAAAACTCCTGAAGTGCAAGAAATAAAATCAAGACTCAATAAATGGGTTGGTTTCAAACTAAAAAGCTTCTTCTCAGCAAAAGAAACAATGAGGTGAAGAGAAAGCCTACATTTTGAGAGCAAATTTTTGCCACACATACCTCAGATAGAGCACTAATCACCAGGATATATAAAGAACACACAAAAACTTAACACCAAAAAACCCAACAACCCAATCAATAAGTGGGCTAAGGAGCTGAACAGACACTTCTCAGAAGAAGATATACAATCGATCAAAAAATATATGAAAAAATGTTCAACATCTCTAGCAATTAGAGAAATGCAAATCAAAACTAAGATTTCATCTCACTCTAGTCAGAATGGCAGTTGCAAGAATACAAACAACAATAAGTGTTAGCGAGGATGTGGTGAAAAAGGCACACTCAGACATTGCTGGTGGTACTAAAAATTGGTGGAACCAATCTGGAAAGCAGTATGGAGATTCTTTTCAAAATGTGAAATAGAACCACCATTTGACTGAGCTATCCCAGTCCTCGGTCTATCACCAAAGGACTTAAAAACAGCATACTATAGTGACTCAGCCACATCAATATTTATTGCAGCACAATTTACAATAGCCAAACTGTGGAACCAACCCAGATGCCCTTCAATAGATGATTGGATAAAGAATCTGTGGTATATATACACAATGGAATATTACTCACCAATAAAAGAGAATAAAATCATGGCATTTGCAGGAAATGAATGGAGTTAGAGAATACCAGGCTAAATGAAGTAAGCCAATCTCCAAAAACCAAAGGTTTAATGTTTTTTCTGATAAGTGGATGCTAATCCATAAGGCAGGAGGCATGGGAAGAGTAGAGGGACTTTGAATTAGCCAAAAGGGATGGAGGGGAGTTAAGGGGTATGGGGAGAGGACAGATGATGGAATGAAATGGAAATAACTACCCTAGGTACATGTATGATTGCACAAATGGTATGACCCTACTTTGTGTACAATCAGGGACAAGAAAACCTGTGACCCATTTGTATACAATGAATCAGTGAGCATTCTGCTGTCATGTATGTGTAACTGATTAGAACGAATATAAATAAATAAATAAATAAATAAATAAATAAATAAATAAATAAATTTTTTTTAAAAAAAGAAATAAGCCAATCCCTAAAAAACAAAAGTTGAATGTTCTCTCTGATATGTAAATGCTCATACCCAAGGAGGGGGGCAGAGAATAGAAGTTCCATAGCTTAGACAAAGGGGAGAGAAGGGAAGGCAGAGGAGATGGGAATAGCAAAGATGGTGGAAGAATTCTGGCATAACTTTTCTAGGTTCATGTATGAATACACCACAACGAATCTCCACATCATGTACAACCACAAGACAGGGATCCTACTTAGAATAAGATATACTCCATGTTTGAATAAATACATCAAAATACACTCTACTATCATATATAACTAAAAAGAAAAAATAAAATAAGCTCTCAAAAAAATCTAAAAGAGCTAAAGCAGCTGAAAAATGGACTTTAAGGACTATGCTTATAAGATAAGATGAAATGGACTTTATGCTTATAAGATGAAAAGTGGAAAGGTTTTCATTTCAACTGATTTGGCTACATAATAAATATGCCCATCCTTCTTCTACCATTCATGGTAGACCACCATGGAATCCCTCTATACATATTTATTGCACCTAAGTGCATAACTAGAATTTTCACATAAACTTGCTTCAATTTTTCCTAGACAGCCAAGGAGGACATTATTATCACAATTTTGTCAATTAGAGATTAATTCACTAAATCCTGTGGACTCAGACTATTCCAACTTTAATATGCTTGCAAATTGCTAAAATGCATATTATAATTCAGGAAGTCTAGGTGAGATGGGGAACTAGTATCTGCATTTCTATCAAGCTCCCAGGTGATGTTAATGCTCTCTGTCCCTGAATTACACCGGAATGACAAGGCTAGATTACAAGTTGAAGGTAAGTTTCACAATTCAGTCTGACAGCATATTATAGATGTGTCATTGATTAACTTTGCATATGTGGTGTCTCACCTGAGTAAGGACTTCCAGATACTGTTTTTTAATCCCCTGACTTGATTAAGATGCAAGTACAGTTGATCCTCCTTATTCATGGAGTGTGTATTTGCAATTTCATCTACTTAGTAAAAAATGCCCCCTTTCAAAAAATAAATGACCACTCTTTTGCACTCACCCATATACATATGCCTGCACAGAAAACTGAGAATTTTGAGTGGCCCGATATCCATGTCCACAGATGAATTTCAAAGAGGTAACTTTCTGACTTTTGCTTTTAGCTTTTAGGCTGTAAAAACTGCCCAGTTCTTGGTCTATTTAGTGCTATATTCTTTTGTATTTTTATGCCTTTTTGGGTGATTTTGTTGCTTAACATGGCTTCCAAGCATAAGGCTAAAGTGCAATATCCTATTATAAACTGATGGAGGCTGCTGTGTGCCTTACTAAAAGAAGCCATGCGTTAGGTCAGCTTTGTTCAGCTTGAATTATGGTGCTGCTGGTCATTGAGTTCAATGTTAATGAATCAACAATATATATTAAATGAGGTGTCTTTAAACACAAACAGACATAAAACAAGGTTATATATTGATTGTTTGATGAAAATATTGTGACTAGAGGCTCACGGGATCCTAACCCTGTATATCCCCAGGGAGCAATGATTTAGTATTGGTTAATTCAGTGTTCCTGGTGACTTTATAGAACATAACTACTGAAAATAATGAGAATTGACTATACTTTCTACACTGTTCTCAGGAGAAAACGTCAATGGAAACAGAATCCAAATTGATATGCCCTGTAATATTGCTCCTTTTTGGGATTTTACCCCAAATGATTGTCAAAACAGACATTTTAAATATCTTAAGTGGTAAAAAATAGTTTATTACAGGAAAAATTGTATGGAAATCCAAATATTGGCAAAGTAAAGTTTTTCTAAAACAAATGTATTCTGTGATTTAAAAATTAAAGCTTTTAGAAATAAAAATTAATTTATTAGAATCAAGTTAAGGTATTGGAGGGTTCTAATATACCAGTGATTTGAAAGATACAAATGTTTAAATGAATACTTTTAAAGTCTTCAAATCATATAAAATATTTAAAATTGAAATACCTATTATACTTTTACAGAAATCCTAAAGCATTCTCCTAGGAACCTTGTATTTTAAAGGTTAGCATGAAAGCCACTCTTTTGAATGAATCTGCATCTTTGAATGTTTGATAAGACCATCAATTCCTATACTATCCCTCCTTTTACAACCCCTGTATTTGCTAAACCAAAATGTGTCTTCAAATCTCTTCTATATACCCTTTACATAGTTTTATACCTCTTGATCTACAAGTATAGGGCCTTGATTTCTTTCCCACTAATATATTCTTTTTTCTTTGTCAATCCTTGTCACTTCAAAAAAGACATGAAGAGCTGGGCACATTGATGCATGCCTGTAATCTCAGCTACTTAGGAGTCTGAGGCAGGCAGATCATAAGTTTGAGGCCAGCCTGGGCAAATTAGTGAGACTCTATCTCAAAATAAAATAAAAGGTTTCTGGAATGTAACTCAGTGGTAGAGCACTTGCTTAGTATTTGGGAGGCCCTGGATTCAATCCCCAGTACCAGACACATAAAAAGGGAAGAAAAAGAAAAAGAAGAATTTTAAAAATCTATTTAAAGACAAAAATGTGATATCTTTATAAAAGGTAAGGGGCAAAAAGTGCAAAAGAAAAAGTTTTTAAAAATGTTACATTGGGACTGTAGCAATAATTTTTTCTGGGCAAGTTAGAAATAAGGTCTATTTCTCCTAAAAGCAAAAAAAGATCCCATCATGATAGTCAAATTCCTTACCCTTCTTTACCATTGAACAAATTATGCCCAGCACCTACTAGGTGACAAGTTTTTCTTTCTTTCTTTCTTTTTTTGGGTACCAGGGATTGAAACTTAGGGGCACTCGATCACTGAGTCACATCCCCAGCCCTATTTTGTGTTTCAGGTACAGACTGGGTCTCACTGAGTTGCTTAGCACCTCGCCATTGCTGAGGCTGGCTTTGAACTCGCGATTCTCCTGTCTCAGCCTCCCAAAGTGCTGGGATTACAAGTGTGAGCCGCCATGCCCGGCTAACACACAAGTTTTTCACATGAATAATGCATCTTATTTAATTGGCCCAACATTCCTAACACACAGTACTATAATTATATACCATTTAGTCCTGGAGACTGATACACACCTAGTGGGTAATCTACTCAAGGTCACAGGGTTAGTTCTTTACACAACTGGAAAGGAAGCCTGGCAATGTATCCCAAGGCTCACCTTCTTTGCCTTCATCTTAGTGTGCAGGATTAAAAGAAAGACTTGGAAACTATAGAAAGTTACAATTTTTATCACTACAGACTACAGAACGTCCAGCCTCTTCTAAGAGAAAAGAGAAGCATAGGGTGGCCTAGGCAAAATAGAGTTGGGATTTCAGAGGAATTAAGAAAGATAAACAAGCTCAGAAATTTCACACCGTCATAAAGAAGATTACATCAAGATGGGACTTGAGTGGGTGAGATTCTGATGGGTATATAGAAGCGTGGATAGCATGGCTATCAGGAGGGATGGAGAGAACTGCAATATACAACCAAAAGTAAAAGGTCTAAATGAGGATGTAGATGAGGCCAGAGTTTCTGAATCAAAAGATTTCTTCAGGGAAATGTTATGGAGAAAACTTTGGAATACAAGTTATTAGAAAAACTGTATAAAATTTCTGGGTGAAGGTAAGGAGTACATTGTCCAACAGAGATCAGCCACAGATGCAAAATGAAAGAAACCATTTATCAATTACTTCCTTAAGTCACTCCAACCATCAGGCTCCCAAGTCCTTTACAGCCACCCTCAGAATCTTCCTGGAAGAAAGACAGATGATAAACATAGCTGTGTATTTCATTGCTTGTGTTACACAGTTCTCAGCTGCTGCACCCCATGCCAAGATTCAACCTCAAGTGGCTAATTCTTCTCAGATGCCTCTTTCTAACACTGGAAGACCATGAGGAACAGCAATTATCTCGTGATCAATATGTATCAGCTCACTGTAGAAATGCTTTGATTAAAACCTATTTGTATGTGATCATAGCAATTTCTCTATGACTAAGAAAATGGAGTTTAGATAGCTATAAACAACTTAAGCGGGGGACCTACACTTTTATTTGGATGTCAGAACAAATGACCTTCAAATATCATCGATACTATATACCTTCCAGGGTACTTCCAAAATATATACTTCAATAAGTTTCTTAATGCAGAAAGCCCACAAAATTTTTAATTTTATTGTCATTGCAAATGGAATGAATGTATTGCTTCTATAACTAGCATGAAATTTTTAATCAGTAATATTCTCTGAGCAATACAACATGAATTATAATTAAAACTGAAATTGATACATTGCAAGCAGTATAATTAACTTGCTCACCAAAATTCAGTTTATTATCATAGAATAATACTCTAACGTAATTTTATCATTGCTCCAAGCCAATATGCAGTAAATTGTTCATAATTTCAGTTTGAAGAAAACTACTAATTAAAAGAAAGTATCAGTTTTAATAAATGTTAAAAACATGATCATATTTATTTTAGTATGGCACCTTTGTGAGAATTTAATTGTTTTTTTTTTTTCATTTTTATTTTATTTTATTTTTATGACTCATTTTCTAAAAATAAACTATTTAAAATATTGGAACCAATTTACAAGATACCACATACTATTGTTGTACAGAAATAACAACAACAATAACAACAAACCTTATCTGGGGGAGGGGGGCAAAAGGGTTACTGTAGGTAATGAATGATTAGGTCAGGAAGATGAGGGCTGATTCAAGAGGTAATAAAATGCTAATACTTCTAAGATACTTCCCCTCCTTCAACCTGTTGCCAAGGTTACCTGCCTCTAGGGAATTTTTCCTCACTACAAGGAGTTGTTAAGGAGTAGCCCTGGGTGGTTTTTCCTGCCCTTGGATTACTCCACCTTTTGGGTCTTGTAAGCAGGATGGGAAGAGGATGGTGGGCCATTAGAACAAAGGAAGTCTAAAATTTATAAAAGGGGCAAGACTCCCCCACTCAGTTTAGGCATAAACTTGAACCCTCTCTTCTATGGAGAAGCCTTGCCCCGCGCCCCCCTGCTCTATCCTTTAAATAAAACTTTTTGCTAGGTGTTTCTCTGGTATTCAATCTTCAATACCAGAAGAACAAGACTCCAACCTGATTCTCAGCCCTTATATCAATATTTTGGTGTAGATATACATGGTTAACACTTTGTGTGGTAGAAAAAGGTCTTTAATAAGTTTTAAAATGATCTAAAAATAGTTGAATTCATTTTTTTATGCTGTACAATTATAACTACTTTTTTAAAAAACAGTAAAAATTACACATGAAAAACTATTTTTTTCAGGACGTGCATTATATTTATGAACGTTGATTTGGATTGAATTTATTTTTGTATACTAGTACAAAGCTTTTAATTTGCAATTGGATTTAAAATTAGTGTAAAAAATGATTACACAAAAGACAAATTATGTAAAATCTGTCTTCTCTAAAAAAATGTATATTGTATAAATCAGTCTTCAATCTGTTAGCCCACTAGTGTGTGTGTGTGTGTGTGTGTGTGTTTATTTGATTGCCTGTGCTATTTTTCATATGAGGGTAAATGACCTCTCCCAAGGTGATTTATAGAAAGAAGTTTCTAAAATGCCAACAAGATGCCGCATTCATTTTTATACTTATATAGGTTTCTTGGACTTCTTTTTAAACCACTTTCAAGTACAATTTTATCTAAGGAATTTTAGAGGAGTAAAATAAAATATTTAAAGAACACAGTTCCCTTAGAACAGAGTGATATAATTCCATAGTTTCATCATAAAATTGACTTCCTCAGTTGTCTCAAGTTTTAATTCAATATCTAAAAGCACGTGAAAAACATACTCCTGATTGTGTCTGATTTTATTTTAATTTTATTTTTTCCTTCATTGTAAAACCTTCACAATGAAGGTTTCCTAGTGTGAAAGCATGTCAGCATTCCAGAAGTGCTGTTCATATTCTTCATTAGCTGTAACATAGTTAAAATGTAGCACCTGTAATAAATCAAAGTATTGGAAGATTGCATTAAAACTTGTCACAGTTACAGAGTTTGGTGGGTGTTGGTGGTTTTTCCTCCCCAGTATTCTAGGGTCATCACTCATAATAGTGAAAAGTATAGCATAAAGGGGAAAAAAATTCAGAATGTTCCTAAAAATAAAATAGAAAGCCCTCAGGAGCCCTTTCAGAACAACAATAAAAAGTATTGCTAGCTGTAAAATTTGTAAGCAGGTTCCATCCTGTCGGCACAGAAACAATGAAGATGAATTACGTTCCAGGAAAAACATGGAGACTGTCTAGTAACAGTGGCAAATCTACTACAGCAAGGACAAACCAAAACTATTTCTTCTGTGTTGTGAGCTGAAGGTGTCAGAACAGGAAAATAAGAATTAAATGGAAACAAAAATCATCTTTAGAAATTATCTCTAAGCTGAACTGTTCAGCTTTTTCATTTGGGAATTTGTTTGGGCTATTCAGTTTTCAGAATCTCTATTACCTTTGAGTTCATAAAGACGAGTACTTAATAACATGTGCTAAAAGTTTATGTATATTTTTAAAACAAATGAATATGGGTTTAGGTGATGGCAGATGTTTATATATCATTCATATGTGTTTAGGGGTGGTAGAGAGACAAGTTTGAGATGGGTTTGGCTAGCTCCAGGCAGAGGTGATTTTGTCTCAAGTAAAGACATTTGGTCTACAGGGAGATGTTGGCAGCTGGTATGAAATGTTGGGGATGATCACACTCAGTTCCGCAAAGCCAATCCACTACACTGAGTCTCCTTTGCACAATAACTAAGGGTCCTGTTTTGCATATGTCCTTGTTTGATGCCCTAGATATTAGTATGATAGCTGAAAAGATAAGCTGCTAAAATGAGAAATGTATCAACAGAGATTGTTTTGCAAAAGTTGATGTCCACCTTGATAGCAAGTTGTAAGTTTAATAACCAACTTTCATATCCTAAGCCAAGGTCACCATATGCAAAATGAGACTCACACCAGCAGCAGAAACTGGGAGAGTGTTTATTAAACCTTAACTGTGATTCTCAAAGGATGTTTTGGCGTGCAATATGCCTATTCTCTTCTAAAACAGCTTGACTTTTAATTTGAATTTTAAACTCAGAGGTTTCCTTCCGTATGTGTTTATGAATGTTAATTAAAGGAAACATCAAATAGTTTGAGCAACTATTTACACTCCTAACTTGACAATATATTTAAAACTTGTTTTGCTTTTATGCTGGTATTCAAATTTTCTCTCTACAAGTAATGAATGTGGCTTGAATCAATTGTACATTAAAACATTGAAAGTAATATTAAGTTATCTGAAAATTGACATAATTCATGCTCCAGCCTCAATGATTGGTTGTATTAAAGTAATAGTGGATTTCAAGGTGATTTGAAATAAATGTTAAATGAAGGTTTTTTTTTAACCTCATTAATACCTTTCTCATACATGGAATTTTAGAGTTGGAAGAGCAACTAACAGGAACAGAAACTAAACTGCAAGCAATTACCTAGCACTAGATATGGTATTTGTTTGAGTACCTAATGATCTTTTAAGCCCTTGCTTCTCCCAGCTGAGCTAATTTTTGATGAAAAACCCTTAGAACAATGGGTCACTGAGAGCAAATGAAGTGGGGAGACCACTGTGTTTCCTCAAGTGCTCTTATATACCCCAGTGCTGGATAGTTGATGAGGTAATCTGCATAATAACATGACCCTAGTGTGTTTCTATTAAGTCAATGGGGCATTGACTATACACAAAAGCACCACTGGCATATATTAAGCAGACTGGATCTGCAGACCCACAATGACGTTACTCATCCGACAGGAAGAGAAGTGCACTAATCTCATAATTACACCCCTTTACTCTTCCACTCAGCTGAAATTTTGTCTTTGGCAGTAAAATAAGTATCATTCCAACTATAATTCTAATTAATTGAGTTTAAATGCACTGTTCTAATTATTTGTGAATGTATGCTATGTGGATTAAATGTGTGTAAATAATTATTAATTCAGATTAATGAATTTTAATGCAAATGTATCCAGGACAATACAAAGACAGTATTCATAAGGAGCTAGTAGTAGTATGTGAAAATGTGACTTAATTAGGTAATAATAAATACGTATTTATGCCATTTGTTTTTCTTATCTAAATAGGATTGTCTCTTCCTGTTTTTGTTTTCTTACTTTTCTTTTGTTTCTTCAAGGTGTTATTGTTTTGTGATCTCCAATATCAGTAATCATAGTAAAGATGAGATTTCAAAATTGAGTACCTGGAATTATTTTAAAACATATACTTTAGGAAGCTTGCTATATTCAAGAAAGGACAAAAGTAAAATAAGCTTGAACTTTTAAATGGCTCAAGGTATTGCATTTTTAAAAAAGGCATATGCTATAAGACAAACTTATTAAAATGTGTAAGTTTTTGTGTAGTGATACCCATCGCCTGGGTTAGTGTTTAAAGAGCTATCCAAAAATATCTTACTTAGCTGGCAATGAGATATAATATCTTAAAAATTAATATTTTTTAATTTAAAATAAAACAATCTCTTAATTTTGCAATATTGGATTTTTTAATTGGTAAAATCTTGATTATAGTAGAGAAAATTTTATTGTAAATCATCTCTACATTTTCAAATAATTGATCAATATAATTTTTAAATTGTATGTTTTAACAGTAATTTAAAATATTTTGAGTTTAAATTCAGTCTTCCACCTTAAAGCAAATTGTCTTTCCAGTGACATGTATATATAGTGGAAACCTACCTTTCAGTCAAGATTATTTCAGTTAGTACTTCCTGAACTACATTTCAGGAATGCCCAGCGAACATTAGCCAGAGATATTGGATTCTACTATTAGGGAGCTATTTTCAAAGTCATTGTCATGGGAAGATCACAACATTACAGGAATCTGGGATTCTGGGAATAAGGTTCATGGGAGAAAAACAACAACAACAAAAACTTGTTTTGGTGGAAAGCCTCTATCGGTTTTGAAGGACTTTTGGGGACATGCTTTTTTATATAATAAGGTTATCATCACCTTAGAAGATCTTAGAGCTGACAGATTTATGTATACAAAGACCTTTCTCTTTCTTAGTCAGGTATGACTGAGGGATATGTGTGTGCATATGTCTGTGATCATGAAAGTTGACCAGTATTGAATAATTGAGGCACAATATATAATAAAATGACTACTATATCATATACCAACTAAAGCCTTTGTGAGGAAAACAATAAGCAGCAACTTGCAACTTATACAAGTCATATATTTTATCTAGTTTTTATTTTCCTTCATCAATAAAGAAATAAAACTGGGTAAAACTTTTTTTTTTAAATTCTTCATGTAATTAAACAACTCAAACTTTTGAGATTCTTTTCGTGGCTAAATAAACTTTCTTCAGATTTATTTTACTTATCTTCATTTTAACAGATATTTTACCTTTTTCCATTGCCTAATTAAAAATGCAAGGTAGATAGATGGATGGATGGATGGATAGACAGACACAGACAGACAGAAAGGGTCTTTTAAGTCTTTAGGGAAAAAAAAGGAGGGTAGAGAGGGTATCTAGATTAAGATTGTCTACTAGAAGATTTAGCTTAAACATTTAGCTAGAAATCATTTGAGAACTATATGTAAGTTCAAATGAAAAAATAAAGGGAAATTAGTAAAATGAAAGTTTGATAATAAAATAATAATTTTGGAGGGTTCCACAAAAGGCACATACTGAAATTTTAATGGGAAATTATGAGATAACTATTTCAAATCTTTTTTGCTTATTTCATAGATTCAAGACCAAATCTACAAAAAAATTCTATAACCAAATTATATAAAACCCAGATGGCAGAGATCAACATTTATTGAATTCCATAAGAGAAAATGTACTTAAATATGAGTGACTATATTTATACATGTGAACATATTCCATTCATGCATAATGCATTCATTTCCCCATGTCATTGCATACATATCTCCATGAACACACATCGGGACTTGGCATAATGATGTTGGGCCTATGACTTTTGCAGTTTCTAAAGAAACAAAGTGTGTTTTCTCATTTCTTTTATACTTTTGTGCTTATTTCATTTAAACACATATTCATACAGTGGATGGAATTTAATAAATTATCTATGATTTGATTTTCTACAAATATCCAGGTGCATTTAGCCATAGAGCTATGAGAGAGGTGGCTCTAAGTTTTCAAAGTTGAGCTTCATCATAGGAACTTTGATATTGACCATAATTGGGAAAGTTTAAAATGCTTATACAAAAAAGCAGATGATTTAATTCAAAAAGCTGTCTAAAGCAGGATTTTACCCAGAAGTAAGTTTATTTTCAAAAATTCTTCATTGCAGAACTAATATATTTAGGATCTATTTGAAAATGATTAGGAAAATCTCCTTTTACCCATTGCATTAAATTGCCTAATTTTCTGACAGCTAGAAATACATTACCAGTGTACATAGAAAATGGAATGAAATAGAGAATGAAACTCCACTGCAGATTACAAATGGGGAAAAAAGATTTCTATATAAGAAAGAAGACCTTGGAGGGGGAAAAAAATAGCTTGATGCTGTTACATTCTTCAAATATGTGAGGCACAGATTGATTTTCTCGCATTTTCTGCAGAGTAGATGCAAAGATTATGCTGAAAACAGAAGAGAACATAATTGTACAACTGCCAGTGTGAATGGAGGACTTGATCAAATAAAGGCTCTGATGCTAGCAAATTCAAAAACAGAGAAAGGCTCAGGCTATGTTTCTACTTCTGTAGTTCTGCACTTCAGAAAGGATGTGTGTATCCTAAGAGCTGGTTTTCATCATGGCTGCCTTTTTGAGGGATCACGCTTCCTTCATTAAAAAAGGGAATAAAACTAATGAACTTAACTTACTTTCTTTTACATGAACATAGTTGGTGTTAAGATAGAACTCCCTCTTATATTTGTTCAATACCTTCCTCCATACTATTTTCTGGCTCATCACATGGCAAAGTGGAGTCCCTACAGCAGGCAGGTTGCAAAATGACAAAGTTCCTGCTTAGAGAAATGTCATTTAATGGCTCTTGTAGTCCAAGTGAGTGCCATCTCTGGAGAACTTGACCGTCTGACAATTATTTCTGAGTCATCTTTGTGAATTTGAAACAGTTGGTACTCTCTCTTAGACACTCGTCAACATGTGCAGATGATGTTTTAACTGGCACATTGTCCCCAGCTACCTTGAATCAGGAAAGGCTGAGTAGCTATAAAAAAAACATGTGACTTAATTCAAGTAAGAATTGGAGTACTAGCAACAGAAACAGATCCTTTCAAATTGAGTGTTATCTCTATTCTTTTAAATGTACTACTACAGTGTTAACTAATAGTGGTGAGTGTGTGTGTGTGTGTGTGTGTGTATACACATGTAATATGCAGGTATAAAGTATAACAAAATACATTTATTTTGTTTTTACTTTGTGTTGATTTTACCCTGGTAGAAATAGTTGAAAAGAAGTGGACTTGTTATGTTGAAAAATTGAGAAAAATTATCAAGTGGCATTTTTAAGGTATGTGGATGGGAAGTATAAAGAGTATATAGTACATGTCAACCAGAAAATTGCTTTATTTGGGATTTTGTCTTTATAGTAACAATTTTTTCTTTTTGGCTTTAGAAACCCCATTAACTAATATATTGCTTGATAAATAGGTTTCAGTAAATCTGTAATGAATAAATGAATGATTTGATTAATTATATAACAAATTAACATAATTAAAATATAGAAGTCATATGTGTCTTATAGGAGTAATGGTAAAAGATCATCATAAAATTTTGCAAATATGAAAAATATCTCTATATGACTTATAATAGTTTCAAAACTGCTGAAAATGTACATGTAGTAAAATTTTTTTCTATTCTAATTTCTGTCAATACTAGGATTCACCAAATCAAAATGAGGGGATAAAACAATAGGAAAAGAAGTGTTATTTCATTTTCATGAATGAAATATATTTTCTCTTTTAATTGACACATGCAAATTATACATATTTATAGGTTGCCACATGATGTTTCAGTTTCTTATAATTTCATAAATCCAAGTTAAAAATTCCTGAAAAACTAGAAGATCTTGAAGACTCCAAACACAAAGTAATGATGAGGAAATGGAAAAGTTAATTATCCTGATTTGGTCAGTAAATATTGTGTACATGTCCTGAAGTATCACACAGTATTTCACAAATTTGTACAGGGATCACTGTTAGTCAAAATTTTTTAAGTATGTAAGATGATGAAAATGTTAACTACCCTGAGATGATCATTACATGCTGTGTATATGTATCAAATTATCACACTGAAGTCCATACATTTTTATAATTAAAATGATAAATGAAAAAGTTCTTTTTGGTATAATCCATATTTGGTATAATCTTGACCTTTACAGAAATAGAAAGTCTACATTGTAATTACAAGTATCTTTCAATATTTACATACCACCTAATCCAATAGATTATCTCCATAAAATTTGCATGTTACCTATAGTTATTGACAAAATAATCTTTTCTGAAAAATCTCTGTTATTTTTCTCTTTTCTTACAATACCGTCCATCTCTTCCTAAATCAGTTTCACTCTACTAAAAATGCCAGACCAAATTCATTTCTTGCCTTTTAAAAATCCCCCAATGGCTTTGTAAATTAGTCATGAGCTATGAAATTCCTATTATTATCTTGACTGTTATTTAATATTTGTGTGACTATATTATTTATCTAATTAAACTGCATTTTTCTAAAGAAAAGCGGGAATGTCATAGATTTAAGAATTTCTCATAGAACAGTTCACAGATCATCTTAGGTTAAATGTATACATAGATCTTAAATACATAAAACTATCCAGCAAATGTTAATAGCAAATACCCAGTAAATAATTGATTTCATTATAATTCAATGTACCTGGATAATGTATATAATTATAATTAAATTAGCCTGGTTCACCTGGGTTATTTTACAGTATATAGTAGAAATACACAACTAACAGCCATCTTATTATAATTTACCTCAACTATTACATGCCCAGTAAATCCCATCAATTCTTATCAATTGTGGCTATGTGTAATGAGATACAGCTATGATTTGCAATTATATTTTGTATTTTTGATATCACACCTGAGGTATAACACAACTAATTTTCTAAGTCTTACATACTAATGAAACTTTTGTAATTATTTCATGTATTCATTTGTGAATGTTTTCTTCAATATTGTTCACATGTCTACCCAAATGAAAACAACATTAAACATCTCCATTTTGTCTTGTTTTCACCCTCACCAACAATTTTATTTTTTGGATATGTATCTATTCACTTCAAATGCTTTTCAAAAATAACCAAGAGATTGAATCATTAAAAAATTACTTGCAAATAAATAAAACCATGTTTACAGTGATAAATGAAACAGATCCTATGTCTACATAATTTAGAATAGACTACAACACATAAAATTCAAGAAGCAATAATTTAAATAAACACACATTCCTTTGTCAACTAAAACGTTGCTTTGATTCTAAATATTTTGTTGGAATTGCAGGTTATATATTAAAACTCAAGTGCTTCTCTCCAGGGAAGCATTTTCTGAAAATCACTCTTGACAGTATAATTGCAATATCACATCAAGACTGAAAAATTCTGGGTTCAAAGGTAGCCAATGTAAGGACAAAAGTTTCATGAAACCCTATAGTACGAAACAAAATGGCATGTATGAGGAACTGTAAGATCTGATAGAGCCCCACATGTTTGAAGGGAAGATGATAGAATATAGACCTGGGAAAATAAAAAAAATGATCATTCATGAACATTTGTATTGTTCAGGTGTTCAGATTTTTATGGTAAGCGGCCACTGAAAAAAATGTCAATAGAATGCAATAATATATGTATCAGAGGATTGGGGATGTAGCTCCATGACAGAGCACTTGCCTTTGCCTGGCATACATGTGCCAGGGCCTGGACATGATGCCCAGCACTGCAAAATAATAATAATAATAATAATAATAATAATAATAATAATAATAATAATAATTTTAGAAAGATAATTCTGTAAACGCTTTAAGGCTTAGAAAGGACAGAAAAGATGCTTTCAGTAGATAGTGTAAGGAATTTATTCAACTTTTATGGAATCCTTAGAAGTTACCTTGAAATTTATATATCCGTTAGAGTGTAATCAAGATGTCAAGATGTAAATATATTTATAACATACAAATTGAACATTTAAATGAGGACTTAGTCTAAGGAATTAAGATAACAAATTAAATATTCAAAAGAAAAAAGTAGAGAGTATATAAATGTTTAAAAAAGATGGACTCTGTTTTAAGTACAGCAAATTTAACTTTACTATTAAAAATAGTGAACACTTTCTAAATATCTGTAACACTACCAAATGAGTTAAAATATAATCTAAAAATTAATTTAAAAGTATAAATGATCCTGTTCCTTCAGTAATGAACACATTCAGAATTATTTTCTAGTATGTTCAAGGCAATTTTAAACAAAAATGTGTTTATATTATTTAATATATTATTAATGCAAAATTTTAACATATTCTTCCTATTCCTTTCATTAAGTGTTAATTTACTTTCATCCAAATGCTGGTTTATATCAGGTTACTAAAGTCAGTGAAATACCTAATTTTATATTACATAGGAGTGATATAAATTTTTCTAATAAATTCCAGAAACTATCTGGAAAAAAATGTGTTATGAATTTAAGTTCAACATATCCTATAAAATATACGTGGCTAGGTAGTAAATGCTATATTAATTAAATTGCTTTTAATGATACATTTGAATATTTAAGATTTTTATTTTATTTTTCTTGTAAAATAAAACTAAGAAACTTCAAAAGGATCCTTCTTTGGCTTGAGCATGTTTACAAATGTACTTGGTAGTCTTTACAAATGGCTGCATCTGCAGAGCATAAACTTGTCTTAATTACAGGTTTTTTAAGGGTGAACATCTGTGCCCTTTTCTGCAACTATGTAGCTACTTGAGTGATTATTTGAGAAGACTGTGGTTAAATCTGTACACTGTACTTGATAATTCACTTTATTTAGTATAAATCAGAAATATTTAAAGGTTTATCTGCATCATTTTGACATACCACTGCACACTTACATAATTTTGTGTTCTATAATTATATTACAACATAAAATTAGAATCAGATTAGGTTTTTTTAAATAGAATTTTGAGTTGACAAAAAGGAAGTATTAAGGTGGTCCCCTCCATTTTTCTTTAGTAAAATGCCAGTTTTGATTGTTTGCTTTGAGTGCAGAATTTCCTACAATTTTGCACACTGGATAATCTCTTTGATTTAAAAATAACATACTGCTTAGGAAAGTATAATGTCACATTTTGAAAAAGAAAGTTATTTTAGGTAATGTTTCTTATTGTAGGAATAACTCTAAAATGACTAAAAGAATGGAGTGAGATTTTTAGTCATAAAATATGAACCTAAACAGTAACTAAACTAAAAACAACAGTGATTTTTCTTGAATTAGTAAATAAGCATGGTATGTAGTGGCAGTTGGGCCTGGAATGAACCTGAGAGAAATACATTTGGTTAAAAGGCTGGTATTGGAAATTGTTGACAGAATGGTCTAAAAATGGTCTAATCCATTAGAGATGACATTTTATTTGTCAAAAATTTGGAAATGAAATTTCTCCTGAGAGCAGTAGAAATATCTTCTTTGGGAAGTATTTCTCCAGTAAGCTGGGTCAGAATTACTCCTGTGGAAGTGTAGTAAAGAACAATTTGGGAAAATAGCTCAGTAGCTGGTGGTAGATTTCTACTGTTATTTAGAAGCCCTAAGGTGTTGGGTTACAGCTCAGTGGTAGAGCTG
>PVHX01007547.1:46239-90539 GCA_004024805.1 Geosciurus inauris
CTTGGCCTTCCATTTCTTAGAAATTGCCACTTTTTAAAACTTGCAATTGAAAAGCCTTTCGCTGGTTTTTGGAAATGTAAGTCTTCTACCACCAAGTTTTTCTTGAGGACCTAGAAACCATCTCTTTTTTTTTTTTTTTTTTTTTTTTTTTGTCTTCCTGTGACAGGTTTATTTCACTTTGCAAAATGTCCTCTGAGTTCATTCACAGTATCACATATTGCAAAAATTTTCCTTCATTTTTAAGGCTGAATAATATTCCATCATGTAGGAATAGAACATTTTCTTTACCCATTCATCTCTCAATGAACATTTACTTTGTTTCTACTTAACTATTCTGAATGGTGCTTGGAAAGTCATAAGTGAACCCACCCAACACCAATTGGTTGAAGATTTTTTTTTCCATTTAATCACTTTTATCAGTCATTCTAAAATGGTGCTCAATTCAACTTAAAATAGTGTGTTTTGATATCCTGTTTGACTTAAGATTTTCTGATCAGCAAATTTTTATATGAAACATGAACATGAGCTAAAACAATATCTTCTTTTTATACAACAATATATTTATTCATAGAAATTTTGAAGGTAGGATGAAAATAGTTCCCTTTTGTGCAGGCAGTTTATCTGGCATGGTATAACTATTAGATATTATATCACAACTCTTATATGATTTATAGTTTCATATAAAATTATGATAGAATAGTGATGGCTAATGAGAACTAGCCAGGAAAAATTATTATCAAGAAAAATAGGAACCCTGTCTTCCAGTCTGTGGGAGAGTAGTTTCTTCCATAAACAATTAACAAACACTGATGGCTTAATTACATAGACCAGCCTCCCTGTGAATTTCCACAGTATTTTCCTTTAGTTTGCTTCCTTTAGTTTCAGGAAAGAAGTCTACTATTGTCCTCTATTGAAATAGTCTTGAATAAAGCCTTCCTTGCTCTTTTTGACTAGTGTACGTTGGAATTTTCACAACTGTCACTATTTCTTTGAATTTTAAGGTTTAGAATCATGTTTTTCAAACTACATCTTTTGAACTTCTTTGTCATGGATAAATTCATAAAATAATATTTTCCAGTATGTATTAGAAAGTTACAGCATTAATTTTGACACAGGATTAGCTGACAAAATTTTAGCCAGTATTACTTTTTGACTAAGGGTTATCAGTTTTGATGGTGTAAGATGCTCTTTAAAAGTTACACAGGTAATTCAAAAATAGGAAAAAGTGGTAAAATTTTCTCGGCATTTGAGAAAATGTTTTATGAGTAACACTTTTCCAAATCCATATCATTAATTTAAAAAATATGAGCATCTCCAGAAAATATGTCAATGAACATGAGAAAAGTAAAGGAATAGTTCATACATTTTCAGTTAACTTGCCTTTATAACATGATGTCCATGTTATTGGGTACTTAGAGATCACACAATTATTCAAATATAGATACACATTTACTTGACATTCTGTGTTCTCTGCCTATACAGAAAAAAACATTTGTCTATATATTTCAAGAGAGATATTTTTGTCTCAATTAATAAAAGCTTTGCCCTTTGTTGGAGGAAAGGTCATTCTGATATAGTTTATAATATTTTTAGGGCAAAATTCAAGTGAGTTCAAAAAATGTATCCTTTTGAACTTTCTAACTACAGAAAAACTATTTTTTTCCTTTAAGTTTTAAATGTTCTTGAAATTTCATAGAGCTGTAATTTGAAGAACCAGATCAAATAACTCTTAATTTTAAACTCAATTAATTTTTAGCCTTCAGGCTAATAAAGTAACAGCAACAAACAAGATGCCAACCACTAAGTGAAAAACCACTTCTGAATAAGAAATAGCCTGTTATCATTACTTACAATTTTTCCTCAAGGATATATATAAGGCGGCGAACTTTTTGGTCTACTTGTTTCCTCTCTTCTATGCACAGAAAAGTTACAAGCGGCTTGCCTAAAAGATTTGTTTTTTTCAAGGTCAAATACAATACAACTTCCTTCCTTTAACACATTTTTTCTGTTTCCTTTCTGATTAGCAATATAAAGCTATTTCTTTTAAGAATGGTAAGAAACTGTAATCTGACTCCACTGGACTTATATTAAATTATTTGCTGATTCATTCCCCCAAAAACATATATATTGATTGCTAATTGTGTGGGAAGAGCTCCGTTTTATTACTCAAGAATATGAAAAATAAAAACACAAGCACAATCTGCTTGCAAGTTGTCGTTTTGAAACTAAATCTTGTATAAAGTTCAAGATCCATAAATAACTATTGTACAAGATAAAAAGAGACAAATGCCATAGAATAAAAATCAATAAACTGCTCTCAGGGTCCTAGTTTGGGAGAGGTTAAATAGAAGCCTAAAATTAGTTATGGTTTCAAACTTTTAGTTGACTCCTGAAGGACATGAAGGATTTGGGTGTGACAGTATGTTTAAAAACCTTCCAGATACCAAATAGCACATGAAAGAAATGTAGAATTTGAAGGAAATATGTCTGTAACTAATCCAACCAGGCTAGAACTCGGGGTTGGTAAAAGAAAACAGTGGCAATTAGACTGATAAGGAGGTTAGAATTATAACAAATCTTGATTGTCAAATTAAGCAGCTTTCATATATTATATTCAATAAATGGGGTATATTTTATATCACAAAAAAGAATGAGAGCATCAGAGTTATCTCGTAAAAAGGTTATCTAGCAAGAATGCAAATCATATTGGAGGGAGGAGATTCACTGGCAGGACAATCTCACAAGGATATGATTATAAGGATATGGATACCAAGAAACCTGAGCTGTAAAGAAGCAGGACCTGTTGAGGAGGTAGATGTGAAAAACACAATCACAGACTTGGTCAAAGAATGAAGCAGAAAGCAGACAATGAATATCAAATGATTCTAAGATTGATACCTAGGATGTCTTATGAAGTAGATGGCTGGGAAAACTACTATGACAAATAGCAAGACATGTTTCCATAATGATAATGATCGTTAGAATTTCCATACAATTTAGCAATACCACTTCTGTGCATATATATCCAAGAGTTAACTTCAGAGTCTCATAGAAGTATTCATAACAGATTTACTTGCAATACACAAAGAGGGGAGAAAAACCTCAAATGTCTGCAGTGGTTGATTGGCTAAACAAAATGTGGCCTATATTATAATGAACCATGAAAAAAAAATCTAACATATGACACAAAGTATTTGAAACTTGAAGGGATTTAGAGAAAGCAAAATAAGCCAGTCACAGAAATACAAATGCTGTATGAGTTCACTTACATGAGGTGTCAAGAGCAGCCAACCTTCTGGGTAGTAGAAGGGATAAATGGGGACTTGCTACTAAATGGCTGCTAATTTTTAGTACTACAAGATGAAAAAGTTCAGGAGATTGGTTGTTCAACATGGGGATAGAATTAACATTATTGAATTATATACTTAAAATGGTGAACGTGGTAACTTTTATGTGATATGCATCCACTTTAATACTGAGCTAAATCTCTAGTCTTTTTAAATTTTTATTTTTTTAAGACAGAATCTTACTGAGTTACCCGCGGCCTCACTAAGATGCTGAGGCTAACCTTGAACTTGCCATCCTCCTGCCTTCAGCCTTCCAAGACACTAGGATTACAGGTGTGCACCATTACACACACCAACCAGTGTCTATTTAATTATCCTCATAAACAAAGCAGAGAAAGAACTTACTGTATTTAAGAGTAGGTTGTAGTATTTAACGGATGAAATTCATTATTATATCCCATCGAAGGTTTTCAAAGCCTGCCCTCCGTGTGAGTATAAGCACGGCGTAATAGGAGGCCTAGCTTTCAGTTTTGCTTCTGATGCTCTCTATTTATGAGATCTTAGAAAATCCGCTTAGTGACTTAAATAAATGAAAAATTCATAAATAATAACACCTGTTTATCTCAAGGGATTATTAAGAATTTCAAATAATGCATTTATTACTATTTGGTATACATGAAAGGCAAATGTTATTATCATCTGCTGACCTCCTTGATGAGTTTTGTATAAACAATGTTGACGATTTCTTGGTTAATTGCTGCAGAGAAGATTGCCAGACACTGCAAAGGCAGGCGGAAGCCATTATTAGCTACCAACATCACACAGGCCACTGTGATCAATGCTGAGAACAAAGTAGATAATTTAGACACAAAAGACTGAACTCAAACACCAAATGCATATATTTATATTAATATAACTTATTTCAAAAATTCAACACTTATTTCCAATTTGTTACATACTGTTAAGTGTTGAGCTTTTAGGTAAATTGTGTAGCACTAGAGAACAAGGAGTGGGAAGAGAACATGGGACTTATGTGAATTTGACAGGACATAAAAAGATACTAGAAAAATGAGCATCGGGAAAGAACTAAAACTGATGGAATAATACTACTTGTAGAAATTTGATTAGGGAATTCTTGTTCATTTAGATCATAGCAGACAGAAAACAGGGGAGATAGGGAACAGCAGTTTTGGTCACTAAGCTTGGCACTTTGCACGTGTTATTTTATTCAATTTTTATAACAATTCAAAAGATAGACTTTTATTCTTATTTTTTAGATGATGACCTTGTAAGTAATTTGTCCCAAATCACACAAGTAGTAAATGGAAGATAGGTTTCTAGTCAATTCTCTCCTGCTCCTGTGCCCAGGCATTTTCCATAATATCATTTGATCAAACTTGCACCTCTCAAAATGCACCCAGGTGGATTAGCAGAAAGATCATAAGCCTCAATGGCATTTCATCTTCTGAATCTAAACTGTCTCTAACTGGAGGGCACATGTCTATAAAACAGTATATTCTTTTGCTGAACAATACTATATGTCTCTTTGATGAGGCCAGGTTGGTCAGAGTAGTTTGCAGGCAAAAGAATGCCTGGAGTACACCACAGCTAATGTTTTAATTGAAGACCATCAGACTCAGAGAAATGAAGGGATGTATCCAAAGGCATTTGACTGGTTGATTATTTTCCCATACACTCGGCTGCCACTTCACAAAGTACTGACAACTGTAGTGAAACAAATTTAAACTGCTAAATACTTATGAAAGATTCTTAACAGAGCCTTCTAATCTTGATTAATTCTATTAAAACCATTCACATTATTATGAAAAGATAACATAAATTTTACTGCCAGTGATTGAGTTACTTAATTTAAAGTTATCAGTATTTGCAGATGGAGTTAGAGTACATTTTTATAATTTGAGATTATTATTTAGGTGACTACTGATAGAATGTTCTGTTACCAACTATCATAGAAGTAACCCTACAGTATGATGCTAACTAGTAGAACTCAGACTTGCCCAGCACCCTGGGTACGTCTTAATTTCTGTCCTTTCATTGAATCATTTTCCAGGTATTTTTGTTTCCAGCTTATTTCATGCTCTTTTTACTAGTCTCTAAAACAAGCATATTGCTTTTCTCTGCTCAATATAACAAAAAAGTGCAGAATATTTGCTCTCCCATTCTCTTTTATGACAAGTAATACTCCCATATTTTAACATGATTTTAATAAGAAACCCCAAGATACATAATAGAAATATTTACTGACAGGGTTTTAAAGTTCCTCTTGCAATATTTTCTTACTAACTTGTAAGGTAAATACAGCCATGCTAGAAAATACTTATTAAATTGTGGGCAGAATTTAGAAAATGCAGGTAGCAAATTCAGAATGCTTTATAACAGTGGATTTTAACATTATTGTAGATAAAATATGAGCTGAATGAATGTAGTATTTTAGAGTTAAAACCATTATATCTGAACCAGGAATATATCCCCCCTCAATTAGTCCATTATCCCTTAGTATAAATTGAACCTCCATTAGGGTCAAAGTGCTGCATGAGATACTTTTAAAAAAAAATCATAAGTTAGTTCTCCCCTGTGAGTATTGCGCAGCTAATGAGTAACAGATGTTCAACTTACAAACAAAAACCAAACACAGATAAATATATCTCATACTCATAACTGACTTCCCATAAAGTCAGACAATTCAGTCTTCTGAAAATTAGAACCATTCATGTACAAATACAGGGAAAATGTCCATGCTTCAAAATTTACCATCATAAAAATAGAAGAAATAAAATGATGTTGAGCCTGAATACTAAGAACAGGGATCCTATCTTGGTACAGCAGAGAGACTCATCATCCCTCATCTATCATATCCTAAAGCCTAAGGACTGAAGCCTCTCATGTTCTGAATGCTGAAGATAGTTAACTATTCTGCCATGAACCAGCTCCTGGAACTCAGCTCTCACTATCAGGACTGTCTGTTTTATAAGAACTACCTTGGATTGTTCTCAAATTTGATCATAAAATTGTATTTTTTCTTTAAAATAGTTACATGATTTTATTAGTATGATTTTATTGCAATTCTTACAAGTATGTAATCTAATGAAATATTTTATACATTATTAACATGGATGTGTAAAACAAAGACTTTTGTTTTCTGTGGAACCTATTATGATGTCCTAAAAATCCTGAATTATTCAGAATCAAAGCATCTTTCCTTACATATATTTTTAAGTTCTAGATCCACTGAACAGATTATAAAAATAGATCAATTATAGTATCATTAGGTGAGAAGAAAACAACTTCACTGAGACTGCTATCAAAAGTTGGCTCTAACACTTCAGTTATAAGGTCTTCTATTATATATAACAATGAATAGTAGCTAAATAATGTAAAAAAGTTATGCCAACACCACTAGAAACTGATTTAACTATAAAGAATGTATTGGATACAGAGAGAATACTGTGTTTTGTCATGGTTATATTGTTATTTGTAAGTGATCACCATGACTGGAAAGAAATACAGTGAATACATACGTGCCTGTGGACAGAAGGAGAACAATCAATCAGGCCAGTGGTTGTCAAATTACATAAAAGAATCGGAATCATTTAGGAGTCTGGATTAAACCCAGACTCCGGGACTCACCCTGTGTTTCTGATTCAGGAGATCTGGAATGGGACTTAAGTCCTTGCATTCCTAGCAAGTTCCCAAAAGATACTACTCCTGCTAGTTTAGCAACCACATTTGGAAACTGCTGTTTCAAGACATGAAAGAAGCAAAATAGAATAAAACACACACAAAAAAGACAATTTTTCTTTAGAAATAGTTTCAATCTAAAACACATCAATCAGTATTCTAAAATCACTTCTATAAAGCAAAGTATATACACAATTCAATATTTAAGCTAACCAATTGCTTGTCCACTGAGGCATCACAAATTCTGCTGGAGTCAATGATATGAAAGGATTTAGAAGGAATTAGCCAGAAAATCTTTTCCTTCTCCAATAATAAAGCAGGGTGATTGAGCACTTGTGGGAACAAACAAATGTGACAGCCTGTGCTAAGAAATATTTGGAAAGCAGACTGATAAAATTACATCTGTCTCTTCTCTTGAAATTTGACTATGCAATTTAGAGAAAACTGATAAAACTCTTATCTACCTTCTCATATCTATCTGTCAATCATTCTTTTACTTTAACTTTTTTCTTGATATTCTCTTTTCTCCTTTCAATATATCTTTTGCTCTGTATACACAGGTACGGTCACTATCACAAATGAGGTTTTTCAAGTCAATATTTTAGTAATAGGTCCTATTTTGTAACAAGCAGATCCTAAAGATACAATTCTATTCATTAGTATAATTGGTTAAAATCTATTTGGAAAACATCTTTCAAAGATATTGAAATCATGGAACGAAGAAAAAATTCATTCAAAGAGAGATTCTAGGTTACATTTTTTATTCCTCTTTAAAGAATTGATTACAGAAATAACTTTGCCAAAAAGCCCTGAGGATGAAGAGAAGTGCAAACTGTGTGCTCAAATGAAAATAGATCTAATCATATGAACCATGCTGGAATTATTTTCATTCAACTTTTCAAAGATGTAATAATATTTTATACCATCTTTCCCAAGCTCTGGTTTTCGAGAGAAGTAATCTGTCCTGAGTTCATTTTACAGTTGTTAACTCCTTCACTGGAGGTGGGTAATGCTTGCCTGCATTCAGAGATGTGCTCTCTGTAAAACAGTTCTTCTGAGATTGGGACAGTGAGTGATCTTGTGTATTCCTGTATGTTTTTTAACTACAAATGTTCACAATGACTCCATCAGAAAGTGCCATTAAGTCATTGAGAAGAGAGTATTTTTTTTTTCAGAGTTAAATGAGAAACTTGGAAAACAACGTAAGGCTGTCTTTTTAGGGGCTGCACTAAAGAACTGATTCTAGAACAATTTCAGACTTGCTTCCACTAAACTTGAGACCTCTTGAAGTTAAGAAATGCTGTTCTGTATGATTATCTTATTTACTTAAAGGTCTAGGAAAAGTATTATTTTAGTAGAACTTTGGACTTGCTCTAACTATTCATGCATTAGCCAGTTGAATATTTATACATAAGAGGATTAGGCCTGCATTTATTGCCTCATTCGTCACTAAGAGTAATACAAAAGCTTAGGATTTTTAGACATCTAGGAAATAAGGACAATGGCATAGTTGATTCAGTTCTGTGAACCTGCAGTTTGCTGCTGAATTAGGAAGATGACAAAAGTTCACCAGGCAAGTCACCTTCAAGCTGTCAATATATGGCCTTTGGGTCTCCAGGGAAACCATGCAGAAACAGACACTTGGAATTTTCCACTATCTAGGCAATCCCTTTCTAATTGTTTAACAGGAAGTATTCAACAATCTGTATAGCAGATGTGACTACCTCTTCTAACACCAGCAGATGAAGGAAATAAGGGCAGAAGAGTCATATGCTAATAGTAAAGATGCACGAGAAACTGCTGCCCGAGCATAGATAATACACCTCTCTCTGGCCATCTGTCCCACCATGTGTGCTGTACATCACAAGAGGATATGAGAAGGACTGGGCAGCTGAGTGCAACTTACAAAGAAGTGATCCTAGAGTGGAAATATGATGGCTTTCAACAGCAATGTGACTCTAGAGGGTAATAGTTTTTCTTGCAAGGAACATGGTACTAATGTAAGTTAAACACTAAAGTCTCTATTATCTAGTTTTAAAAATATAAATCTGTGTCACATTATGTCTCTCTTTTCCTCACTGTATTCTGATGTTCTTTCTTGAATGGTAGGAAAAAATGTTTAGCTAAGCTGACATGCAGGAACTCTACAGGTGAGTCTCTGTCTGACACTCATTATGCAGATGAAACAAAGTCTGAAAAGGGGATTCTCTAGGGCATTTGAGACCAAGTGAATGCTTACAAAGTTCTGAGTCTAAGAGGTGTTGAAGTAAGAATGCTGCATTACCTGGCATTTGTGATGCAATTACATCAGAGTTTAGCATAATGTTTTATCATATTTTAGGTGTCATGTTAACTGATACTTTCAATTTTAAATATCCTAAGGTGTGAAAAATTCTGTTCCTGGCACATACAACTTGATGATGAAATCTTTGTGGAATGATTGAAAGAATGGAATCCTGACTTTGATATACAAGGAGGCAACACGGAGCATCAGGATTGTGTGATAGATGCAGCCAGGAAGTGTTGCCATGGACCAAGGTAGAACTGAGATTCATTCCTGGCAAGAGAAGCCCTGGCGGAAGTATAGGGCACAGTGATTTCCTCCAGTGCCATCATACCCTGCCCCAGAAAAAGAAAAACAAGAGGAAGAAGAAGGGAGGAGGAAGTGACAGGGAGAGGCACAGATTCTTCTTGAAGAAATGGATTATATACAAACAAAAAGTTCAAAATATCATCTTTGAATTCTAGTTTTGCATGTAAATATGAATAAAGTGAAAGCAGTTTTCCAGAGCTATTTCTTAAAAAGTAGAAACTACTTTTGGCAATTTGATAAGAAAATAATTCTGAATAACCAGTTGGGGAGAGTATCTTTTGCCTTAAAACAATGCCAACAAAACTCCAAAATCAAACCATTGCTTTCTAGTAATCAAAAAAAAAAATTCATTCAAGAAGAGTTACACTTAAAATATATAAGGACCTAGTGAAATCAAAAGTCATTCAAGCCGGGCGCGGTGGCTCACGCTTATAATCCTAGCACTTTGGGAGGCTAAGACAGGAGAATCGTGAGTTCAAAGCCAACCTCAGCAAAAGCGAGGTGCTAAGCAACTCAGTGAGACCCTGTCTCTACATAAAAACACAAAATAGGGCTGGGGATGTGGCTCAGTGGTCGAGTGCCCCTGAGTCCAATCCCCAGTACCAAAAAAAAAAAAGTCATTCAAACACACAGTTTAGATCAGGAATTAATATGTAGCAAATAGTAAAACTGCATAATTTCTTTCAGAATAAACTGATTTTTTGGTCATAAACAATTTGTTAGTGGGTATATAAGTTTTAATCCTGAGGAATATACAGAGCTTTGAAAATTAGTGAACATAGGATAATCAGCTTTCCAATACTGGGAAAACAAGACAAATTAGATAAAATGATAGCATTATATTTAGAATTTCAAGACAAAACTTTAAAATATTTGTCCATATCTATGGCATCTGAAGATATTACATATTCTTTTCCTAATTCAGGCATTTCAGTAAGCTACACTGAAGCAGCAGCAAACAATTTTAGGAACCTGAGAAGTGATAAGGAAAAAGCAATACAAACCTCCACAGTACACTGACATTGTAATAAGTGTAGTAAATGACACATATGAGGAGGTGCAGAATGGAAAATGGATTTTGGTTGTGTAAAAGGAGAAAATCATATTTCCCCCATGGGCTATAAGATATGATGTAATCTGTTTTCCTATGGGACCCAGAAATTTAACTCTGATTCAAGTTGAGAAAGAAATATTCATGACACACATCAGGAAAAGAAACAAAAAGGGGTGTCAGTGTTCACAACGCTTGCAAAAATATCTAGCTACCTACCAAAAACTATTTCTTTGAATAAGAGAGTTTGAAGTTGTAGTTTCAAAAGTAAGGGTGAACATATTTCTGAACATACTTCTGAGGACCATTATCTGGGCCAGAGCCTTTCTCATAGGGAAGAGACCTCAATCAGGTCTTCAACTTTTGCTAAAAAAGCAACAGACATATATCTTATAATTTGTAAAGAATTAGAATTCACTATGGGATAGAAAAGAGAATGAGCATTTCAAGTAAGGAAATACTTTACTGGGCAAATTTTGGGGGCATTCGTTCACTTTATACTTTTATACTTATTCGTTCACTTTATACTAGACATATTTTATTTAACTAAAATGCATGCTAGCTCTCAATAAGGGAAAACTTAGTTGTACAAAACTGACCATATGTCTTTAAAGTAGGATATGCATGAATTAAAAATGATTCAGAATATTTTTTGTGTGTCATACTTTGTAAGGTTTAGGATTGAAATTGAGTAATATTGACTTTTGATTATTTAAAGCAGTTTTTTTTTTTTTTTTCTGAAAAGTGAAAACAAAACACAACAACTAAAAGCATGTCCTAAATCAGAAGTATAGCAGAAGGCTCTTGGGTGGTCACCTTAAGACATAAAATATGCAGCTTCTCATTTAAGCAATCAAATATGAAGTCACAGGAAAAGAGAACTCTAAGGTAAGCCTGTTCATGGGATTTTAATTATGAAAAAGTCACTTGATTCTTTCATTTCTCCTTGAAAAGAATTTTAAACTGTACAAACCTCCCTGTAAGCATCTTATCTATTAGTAGTTTTAAAACTCTCACCCAGACTACTTTAGAACTGCAGTAAATTAGACAGGAGTTTTTAAGTTGTCTCTAAATGGCTATAATTAAACCCTCACTTAGAGCTTTGCCATCTCTTCCAAGGGCAAATGCAATGTGATAAAGGAGGCATAAGAGTAGAATTATTAAAGGAAAAGAAAAAAGAAAAAAAATATCAGAAAAAAAAGAGTGACTTGGCATAGATTCTTGTGTAAAGGGTGTAGGTTAGATACTCCAATAATTTCTTTTGAAAAGAAGTTGTTATATGAAGATCAAAAAGGTAGGTGAATAGGAGAAAACTAGTACAACCTTCTTTTTTTTTTTTACAGCTATGATTAAAAGTGAACGCTTATCCAGAATACCTATTAATTGTTAAACTTCTCATCTTCTAAATTCACTGTGAAAACAAATTTACTTCTTTAAAATGACCCTAATTCAAATATAATGTGTACTGATAGGTCAGATTCTTTGAAGTGAATCTAATTAGCAGGAATAGGCCACATGGAGCATGAGTAAAGAAAAATACCAGATGAGACCTAGAAATGGGGTTGATATTAATGTCAAGAATGCAGAATTGGTGAATACTGAGGGAACAGAGTTGCCAAGTTGAGTTGGGGGACAAGGAAGCATCTTATTTGAGATAAAGAGGAAATTACCAATGACTATTTTCCTAGTTACCAAAAAATCAAATAGAAAGCACAAATATAAGGCATTCTGTTGTGTCAATTATGAGAATGTTCAAGGAATTTTTACAGGCTCACTCACTTGATTATTTAGCAAATTGCTTTTTTTAGTATGAAAATTATTTTTAGAGATGAAGTGAACAGTTATCAGAGAGCTGCAGTTCAAGAGTGTGAATTCCTAATTTTTTATCTCTAAAAGACAATCTTCAACTATGATCTAAGGCTAATTAAATTATGCTTAATTGTTTTATATATAGAGGGAAAATGTACCTTGTATTTAAAAAGCACAGTGTAGTTCACAATAAATGTTATCAGGCATTAATTTATAATAATCAACAAGACAGTCTGAAGAGAAAGAAAATGACATAATGAGTATCTCTTTGATGAAGAAGATGACATTCAATGAATATAAAAAATGGTCTGCATCTCTATGAGAGCTTCACTAACATGTATGTAGAAGGACTTTTTGACTCCTACTTCACTCATTTTTTACCCTCATCAGGCTTGTTTAAAAGCACTATATCCCACTGCCTTTCTTCCAAGAAAATTTGAATCCTTGGTGTTCATTTCTCATTTGAAATGCTCAGAAGCACCGTATCTCCTCAGGGGAAGTGCAATGTCATTTTCAAGGATGGCACACATCAAAGTCAACTTGCTAATTGGTTTTGCTTGTTTTCCAAGAACTTTATATGCTACCTAGTTACCCCAGCCACAAGTCTGAGGGAAGAAAGCCTGATCATTCAACCTCCAGATATCAGCAAAAATAGCAAAAAGATAGCATCACTGTGCTGTTTTAATAGGGAAACAATAGCATACACATCTTGTTGGTACCAATGTTTCATTTATGAGCTAAAATCATTGCATTTTGAGAATTTTTAATTTCTCACTTTCCTCATGTGCAACATATTACATTAATATCACTACCAATACTCTAAAAGGTTTTTAAATAAAAATAATGCCACATTTCCTTAGCAAGTCAATCTTCTAGAGGAAAGAAGCAATAACATTTCAAAGACATAACATTCATATTTAATCATGTACTGATTATTTATGTTAATAGGTGGTTATGTGTTATGAAATATACCGGCTTGATTTTTCCTTAAATATATTAATTTCAGAGGACTTATATTTAACACAAAAATATCTACATGAAATTACTGTAGTCAAGTAGAAATATCTCTGGTCAATATATAAATGGTAATTTTGACAACATGAAATTTATAGAAATGGTTAATATATTAATCATTATACAAATAAAGAATTTCCTATTTGTGCATTCCCAACTATGATTATAATGAATATTTTCTTTTAATTTTAACATATTTATGTACTTTTTTCATATAGTTGCTCTGGAAATACAATTTTAATATTGTTAAGGGTCAAATCAAATTTCATTAAGAGAATTCCATTGGATTTGATTATAGTTCCGAGATAGTAATCTTAGCTTTTAGAAATTAAATGTGTTAGTATTTCCAAAAGACATTTATTGAAAATTTAAATATTTATATAGTATGGAGATATTAACACTAATTGTGTGGTTTTATTTTGGTTTAGTTTATAGAAAAAACCTCTTAATTTTTATTGCATTCGCTTAAGGTGTAAAGTACATTTTTGACATATTTATGTGTATTGAGAAATATTATCATCAAGCAAATTATATATTCATTCTCTCACATAGTCTTTTTTGTATATAAAATACTTGCTTAGCAAATGTTATCATTATAATCCTCATATTATACTTTAGATGTATGGATTTATCCATCCCACATATCTTCAACTTCATATTCTCTGCCCAAAATCAACTCATTTTTTCCCCCTGCTGCTGGTAATCACCATTTTATTATTGATTGTATGCAACATTTTTAAGCATCCATATATAAATCATATAAGTGAGATTCTGTGAGATTCTGTAGTATTTTTCTTTCTTACATTCTTTTTTTTTTGGTACCAGGATTGAATCCAGGGGTGCTTAATGTTTAATCATTGAACCACAACCCCAGCCCTTTCTTTTTTTATTTTGAGACAAGATCTCACTAAATTGCTGAAGGCCTCACTAAATTGCTGAGGCTGGCCTCGAACTTGGGATAATCCTGCCTCAGAAATCACTCATAATCTATCTTATTTCACTTAGCATAATAATCTTCAGTTTCATCATTGTTGTCAAAATAACAGGATTTTCTTCTTTCTTAAAATAAAATATCCCATTGTGTATACTTGCTTTGGTTAGTAGTTATGTATGCTATTTTGAATTTTCACCAAATTGAATGTAAATTTTATACATATACTGATAGAGGAAAGAAAGAAGGTTGAGACATATTTTTGGCTAAGAAAAAATATGTATATTCAGTTCTCAGAAAATATAAAAACCTAATAAATATAAATTGAATTCATTTTGTACTTTTTCCTCATGTAGACTTCCACCCTACTCCACCCTCTCCAAAAATAATAATTTTTCAAGCCATTAATTAAATTACTTCTGGGCCTCAAGATGCCTTTACTCCATTCCAGCCCACCAAATTAACCAGAGGGTGTTCAGGTTATCTAACCTGGTGTTAACTGACATGATGGATACAGTTAATCAGACACAGAGTGATATTTTCAACAGCAAATCAGAGCTATTGTTTTTTCATTATCACTGTAATTTGAATTTCGAGTTTTTGGTGAAACTGTTATGAATTTTTAAAAGATTCTAACAATGAGATTAAAGGAAGCAGTCAAATGTCACTGTAATAAGAGTTAAATGGGTTCCCTTACATTTTAATTCTAACAGTAATTTCAGATATTGGCTGTCTGGTAGAGTTTAATAGAAACCAAAATCAGGTTTACAACACTGGGGAATAATATGTCAATCTTGAGAGAAATCATAGAATGTGAAAGTCTTTGGTGGACAGGCACTTAAATGTGTTTAATGTAGCAAATGAAAGATGTTACAACTGTATTTTTTATTTTGTTCTAAAATACATGTCTGATAAAGTAAAGAAAAGGTGTCTTTTAACTAGAGTAAAAAATGTTGCTAATACATCAGTTTAATGATCCATAAGATTCTTCCCTTACAAATACATGAGGTATATATTTTGCAATCATGTTACATATTATCCATTAATCCAAATCAGCATTGTATCTACACTGTTCAAGAAATAATACTACTTATTCTATCATCTTTTTTTTTCCACTCAGCATTATAATTCACTATATGGTGAAACTAAAATTCTATCCCAATAGAATATCACATGAAATGAATTTCCTCTCCATTATGCAAGGTTGGATATTTTTGGAAAGTAAAATATTGTATCTTTGATTTCTTTTTTTTCTACTTCACTCTATGACATAGAATCCCTGACTAACAAATAATGAGCATGCCTTAATTTTTTGGATGAATCGATTAATTAAGTTGGGTGAATGTTTTACGTCATAAAAGAATAAAATAAATACTATTAGATATAGCTTTAAAACATTCCTGTTTATTTCTTTGTTTATTTATTTATTTCACAAGACATAGCCTTACCAATAGTATCACAATTATTTGCAATTATTAATCCAGTGTAGGTCATTTATACTATAGTCTCTACCATTCAATGCATTCCAAAATATGTGGTGTCATAGAAATATTCTAGCAGTGGTCAACAGAATTGACTAGCTACTTAATTCTGAAATCATAAAAAAAAATGAATGGTCTCCAGGATCATTGTACATGTATTACCTGGCAATGCTACCTATTAGTATTGATATTAATTTATTGGGAAAAAGAACAAAGAACCAATAACCAATTAAGGTATTTATAAACAGCAACATTGCCACATAATGTCATAATTTCCCAGTTCTTCAATTCATACAGTAATGGAAAGACAGTAATATTTTTAATAATTCTTAAATGTTTTACTTTCTACTAATCATAACTTATTAATTTGATGGGCCCTGAGAAACAGAAATGAAGTTTGTAATTAATAATAAGTATTGAAAGAACCATTTGTCATTTTGTACTCTAAGGATAATATTCTATTTTTAAGAAATGGTCTTCTTTGTTATATTTCTTTAAAGACAGACATACAAACAAAAACTCAGGCACAAAGCATTGCTTTTCTTCCTTTTTAAATTGTTTTAATCTTCCTAGCTGTGCAGTATTAACAATTACAAGACTTTCTTCTCTAGCAAACAAATTAAGCAACAAAGTCTCCATCTTTTGATTGATTTCTACTCATCCTTCAAATTTATCTCAAGTTACTTCAAGTGTGAAAATTTCCATGAAGTTACAAAGAGCTTGTTGCTTCTTCCTTTGAGTTCCCTGAGTATGTTTACTGACAATATCCTTTATTGAAATTATTATTTTTGTGGTTTTGAACTGAGCTTCTCAAAGGTTGCATTCTATTCCATTCATGCCTCTGTCTCTAGAGCCTACTATGTTCCTGGTGACTGGCTGCACCAATTATTTGATGAATAAATAATTGAATTAAGTAGATATAAATAGTACTCATTTCCCCAAGCTGATACTGGGTAGTTTTTAAAAGTCAGGCAACTATTATCTGGGTGTCAGTCAAATCCCCTGGAATACATATCTAGAGAGAAGGTGATTACTGTGAGCATATTTTAAATGAGCATATTAGTAGAGGGTTTCATTAATTTTAGTTGTCTCAATTTTTATCCCTGACCATTCAATGTAAAGATATAATTCCCTTAAATAATTGTGCTTGCCAACAGAATGAACTCTCCAGACTAAAAGCAATGGTGGTATATCATTTGTATTTATGAAACTGTGAAATATATGAATATGTTTACACTCAGAAGAATTATACTCCCTATTCACTGGAAATAGAATTAGTCTATATTGAATAATGATTTTTACCTTCAGTGAACTGATTTTATTTTTTTCATTTATTAGATTAATATTGATTTCACAGTGACTGTTACCAAGGTTCAAAGATATTCAATGAAGTATTTATGATTTTACCAAGTTTTTTTTTCTTCTACTCCCCTCCCCAACCACTCCGTAGAATTTTTCAGTAATGTTCAATGATTTTATGTGATGGCTTTGAAGACTTATGGACTTTACTTTTGACTGCAAAAAAATTATACTGTTTACTGGCAACAAAACTATTTTATTTTCAAAGAATTAAAAGAAAAATGTTCATGACCTTGATACACATGATGTGATTTAATATTTGCAAAGGTTATAAAAATTCTTAGGGCACAACATTTCAATTTTATGTGATACTATTATGTTTGCTGAATATCTCAAGTACTTGTGACTTATGCATAGATACCATGAATGCTTGCTTCAAATGCTTGTTAACCAACATATATTTTCAAGAACATGTGATCATGCAGGTCTTTGGGGAAAAAATGCCATCATTCATAAATATGTAAGGAAATAGCCCCTCGGATGTTGTAGACTACCTATTCAGACCACATTCCAAAACATGAAGTTAATAACAATATGAGTATTCTGTATTTAATTAATGATATCATTATACTCTCAAATGTTCCAAAATAGTTATGTAAAATCTTATTTTAAATTATTTGTACAATCACTTTTCCTTCTGTACAAATTTGTCTTTCTTCACACTCATAAAATTTTCTTTTGTAAATCACCACAGTGATAGAAAATCATATATAAGTAAACTCTCATTTTATGAACAAAATGATTGGATTAAAAACTACCAATTTCAAATTTTACCATTTAATCATGATCTTTATAATATCCTTCCAAGTTCCATCATGGGACCCATTTATCACCTTGTATTCCCCCACACTCAGCTTCTTTTGTTTTCCAAACTGTGATAAATGGCTGTTTGCTATGAAAGTTCTTTGAAGAACTGTGATCTCTTTTGTCTATAGATGCAGGTAAAAACTGCTTCAGGAAAAGTGATTTCTGAAAACATGAACAAATATGTTCTACCATTATACATAAGTCAAGTTCTGAGTCAAAAATAAAGATGAGGGCTGGGGTTGTGGCTCAATGGTAGAGCACTTGCCTAGCATGTTTGAGGCACTGGGTTCGATTCTCAGCACCACATTAAAGAAATAAATAAAATAAAGGTATTTTTTCCATCTATAACTAATAAAAATATTTAAAAAAAAAAACAAAAATAAGGGTGACCATTGGAAACCCTTAATTCTTCAAAGATCATTTAATTATCCAGAACCTTCAGAAACAAGATTTTAACCAATTAACTTTGAGATTTATGTATAAAATCTAATGCTATATGAATTGATTTTAATGGTTTCTCTTTGGATATGAAAATAGGAGCCAACATTGACTTAAAAACCTGATATTTATGTGTACTTTCCTGTGGCTCAAACTTAGTTGCTAAAGGGACTTCAGTTCCCTTGGCTAGTTAGAGGGGTCTAAATGTAATATCAGATAAGCAGAGCCATATTGATCTGCTTTTGCTTCCTGAAAGCTAATCTTCCAGTTTCATGTAGACTCAAAAGAGAAGTTGATGACTTTAGTCATGAAAGTTCTATTCAAGGTGGAGATTTCTATCTCAACTAAAAAGGTATTTTATAAGGCCATCATTAGAATTTTATATAGACTTAATCATATGTTTACTTAAATGTTATCTCCTTAATGCCTTTGCTGGAAAAATAAATGATGCCACCTACACACTCATGAAATTATTTTTCTTCTTGTAGTCAGGTTTTTCTTGGAAATGGAGATGCCTTCCTAATATGTGTCTCTAAATGTGTGTGTGTTTTTTAAATTTTCCACTAAAAAGAGAAACAACTTTGCTAACATGAAATCACAGTCTAAAATGTATGTATCTATTTTCCAAAACGCTGATCCTGAACAATGAATTTCCTCAATGGAATGATTTGCTCTCAAATGCTGTGGATGAATAGCAAACATGGTAGATGCATATTGAGTGATCTTTAATCAGAGAGAATAGTCTGGGTTATTGGTTGGTTTCATGGTTCGTTCTTTCTTTCTTTCTTTCTTTCTTTCTTTCTTTCTTTCTTTCTTTCTTTCTTTCTTTCTTTCTTTCGGCACTCTCATCATAAAAAAGAAGTTTCCCTGTGACCTTACATCCTCTAACCTCCTGAATAATTATGAATTCTTGGGGATAGAACAATCACAAATGGGACACCTAGTATTGTCTAAAAGTCTGGATAAGACCATCCCAGGTACAACATTGTTTCATGACTGCCATCACCTACTAGGTGATGGTAGAAATCATGACTGCCATCACCTAGGAAAGAGAAGGAATCTGTGATGATATCAGATACTGCTGTCACAGAGAACTGAGATTAGCTTTGTAGGTCATCACTCCATTCACATGTCCATCTATCTTATATAACTTGTGCTGAATTTTCTTTACTTTTGAGACTCCATACTGTTACATAAACTAGTATTCATCTCCATGAAATGGAGATTGGATTACTCCAAAGGCATCATATCTAGGTCTATGACTCTATCCCAATCCAGCATACTGTCATAAGGCAAAGATCAAATGAGAAAAAAAAATTTTTTTTGGTTTTCATTCTTTTGAGAGAATGAACCCAAAGAAGGCCTTTATGTTTTATCAACACACTCACTATAAAGCCACATGTAATGTATTATAATACCAGTATCTTCCCTTACTTTAACAGTGATCTATAATTCATTAATTATTTTTATTTCATTTTAATCTACTGCTGTGATATAAAATAAACCAACACCAGTGAAATGGCAAACAAAAAAGCATTCACTTACAACCAACAATTTTATGAGAGAGAATTGTGCTACAGTAAGTGATCAGAACCTATTTAAAATTTTAAGTCCTGCATATGTACTAGCTGCTGACAAGCTTTGCAATTATAAATATATTCTTCATGTCAATGTCTTGAAAGTTCCTAATGAGAGTTGCATAATGTAACTAGGAGGTTCCAAATACTGTTAAACTCTACAAATGCTCTGTCTGCTTTATCATTTTCTTCGGTGAACAGGTACATTTTTAAAGCACCCAAGTGTCAACAAGTGTATCTAATAGAGCCTTGAGCTTCAGTGATTTCATAAAAGAGGAACTTGCCAACGAATTTAGGAAACTCACATTATATATTCAGGTTAGATTCACAAATTCAATGTTGCATGACAAGAAGTCTATGCTCATTTCTTGGTATCATGAATTGCAATTTTTCCCCCAATTCGGAGAACCAAACCTAAACCTTCATAAATGAATGAACAACTTGAAGGTAGCTTATACTGTAGAAGTCTTAGAGAAGAAATTTATCATGTATTCAGTTTAAAGGGCTCAGTTTATGACTGTCGTGAAAGTGATCCATGTCCAATATGCCTTGATATGAAATCAAGTATCTCAAAATAAATTCTGTATACAATTTATAGCAAAAATATGCTTCAGTCTCTCTTTCTCTCCCTCTCTCTCCATCTCCCTCTATCTCTTTCTCACTCTGTATGAAAACTCACACACAGTCACACATATATACACAGACTTTAAAAATATATATGGTAACTTACGTTTTCTCTTTCTAGGAGAAAATGATATATTAAGACACTTGCACCCTTCTTAAAACACATTGCTTAAAAAGTATGTGAAGCTCATAATTAGAGATAAAGTTTGAAAATTGCAGACAGGGAATTTTATGTTGTTATTTTGTGTAACCTGAGTACAGCATGATATATGCTACATATTATATATACAAATTTGTCAAATGAAACAATTAACACACTAAGATTAGAAAGTCATCAGAGGAAAAACTTGTATGTTTTTCCAAGGTATATAAATTATATTGGCTAATTTAAAGAAACTAATTGTTAAGCCAATTTAAACATTTAAGATGAGAGTATTAAATATACTCAACATTGTGTTAGTAATAGAAAAAAAGAGTTTCAATACAAAAGAGTTGCTATTTGTGCCATTTCCAAAACTTGTATAGCTATCTCACAATAAGAGATTAATTGGTAAATTTTATATGATTGGATATATGGATTCAAGACTTACATTTCACAATAAATTCCAAATACATTTTTACTGAATTAAAAGTAGACATAGTACCATGTACTATTTTCTCTCCAGAATGTACTCTTTCTTAAGCTTCACTCTTTCTTTAACTCTTTTAAAATTTTCTCTATAGTGCAACACCTGTATTTCTTATATTTAAAACAATGTTTTTTGCCACTGCAACCAGAAACTTAAAATCTGCAGAGCATAAAGTGAAGCAGAGATTGGTCAATGGGTTCACTGTATCTTCCTTGGCAGCTTACATTTTAGGACTTGAATTGCACACTTTCATTTCCCATATAAATAAAATTAGCCAGCCCCACTTTAGGATAAACTGCATCAAAAATGTTATAAAGGTAGCATCTTTATATTTCTGAATTGCCTCACCATGACTGAACTGAGAGGAGGCTTTCTATCTCTGCAAGCAGCACATTGCTCTTATTTAAAAAACAAACAAACAAAAAACAAAGAAGGGTAAAATATGACCATTGTTTCTTTCTTAAGAATTAAAAACTCACTGGAAAATGAACAATTGATTTGTTCTTTGTATAAAGAATATATATTACATTGATAGCTCTTTAAATCTTGTGTGTTGTTACAGATGGAAGTCAAAAAACTTTCACAAACCTTTTCCTGTATTCTATTTCAATATTTCACACCTGTCGTGTGACCTTGAATAGAGCACTGGACTTGATTGTTCCAAGTGTAAGTTTCATTTTATTTGCAAAATGATTTAATTCTTATTTGTTGATGTTAGAATCCTGGATGTACATTCTTTAAAATATAAGTCTATACTCTGATAATAGAAAAATCAGAAAACTGATGGCATTTCATGTTTGAAAATAGCCACTTGTTCACTCAGACAAGGAATGATTTATGTTGCAAGAATAAATAAAATAATAAATAAAAAGCCCTGTTAACAGTCACAGCCAGAGCACCTCTGCTAATTATTTTTATGTTAAAAGTTGAGTTTGTGCTGTTTTCAAATTTCTTCAGGAAGAGGATATGGAACATGGCAGAGATAGCTAATGCATTACTAGTGAATAGAAACCCCAAAATACTGAAAATAAAGCATAATATGTGAATGTTGAAAGGATGAGAGCATCACACTATGGCAGAGGAGAGGGGGTGATACAAGCAGAAATCCAAAGTAGCTTTTGGCTACTTATTAAAGGAGTGAATAATTTGAAAGATATATTGTGAATGCAAATACTAGAAATGAATAGAATAAATATGGATATAATATTCTAGAATTTCAGAATTTTAGGTAGGTATCATGGAAAAAAAGTATAATTAATGGAATATGACAACCATGTTTCCAGAGGTGACGATTCAATTTTCTTTTAAATAAAAAGTAGACTAAGTTATTTATGGCAGGGCTGAGGTTTATCACTGGCTTATCACTCATACTGAGCACCTCCTAGGAACTCAGGAAGTACCAACCGAATAAGTGAGGAAAGAGAGGATGAAAGATGAAATGTGCCAAGTCTTTAGTGCTCTTTGGGGACTAATGTGCAATGCTGTCATTGGACATTATGCTATGGCTGATAGGACAAAAAGATTATTGTAAAAGTAAAAGAGATAATATTGCTTTAATTTTTATCTGGCATAAATGGTGGAAGTTGACTCTGTAGGGTGGGATCTGGTGGCAGTGAGTCCAGTTGGAAAATTACTGTGAATACCCACTGTGAAAACTTAGACAGAATGATGAGGATCTGATAACTGAGACAAGCTCCTCTGAGATATTTTTCAGATATCACTGGGTTAAATGGAAAACTGTAACTTTTCCTTTCCATAGTATTCAGTGAATCAGATCTTGGATGAAATATAAAGGCAGTTATAATAGCTCAAGAAATATTGGCAACCGGATGACCTTTTATTAGAAATTATCTTCTCTAATTTCTAGAAAAGAGTTAGTATTTATTTGTATCATGGATTACTTATACAATTGTGTAAGAGGAGGCATGAGAAGGAAATCTAACAAACCTTGGGATTAGCAAATATTTCCCTCCTTTTTGCACCTTTCTTTGTACTTAACTAACATACAAAAAAGTCTGCAACATGACCACATGTCCACAGCAGAATTTAATATATTTACTTATGGGAGGCCCAGGCATATTTACATGCACATTATCTTTCCAAACTATGTAAAAGAACTAAGAATTTTTAAACTTCCCCCTCATTTGAAATATACTAAACGTCCATAATCTTTTCAATGTCAACTACTCTCTTCCTAATTTGAGGTTTTAAATGTAAAATGCTGTAATTAATATTCAACTTTGAGGAATAGACCAGAAAAAAAAAGAGTGGAATAGATAATGATGTTCTCATAATGCACACATGTTACTTTTTAAGTGAATAAAAAGTACACTTACATGTAGTAGAAGACACAGCATAGTTTATAAATGCAGCTACTTGAAAACAAGAAAATAAAAGACTATACTGAATGCAAAGTGTTGTAATCTACATCAATGATCAGCATATGTAGTAAGTAATTGTGTTGGTTTTCCAATTAAAGAAAAAATCTGTAAGTGGTAGCACTCAAGGGAATATTCTCACAAAATAATGATGATCATAATACTATGCTCTTTTTTTTGCACAGTTCTGCATCTTGGGAAAGAGAAATATGACATTAGGACTCACATGAATATACCTTCAAATGCCAACTTAAACATTCAATAAAACTCTAAATTTTAGTGATAAGTCTTAAGCAATGATGAAATTTGAAGGACACCTCTTCAGTCTTTGCATTCAGTACACAATTGATGAATTTTCTTGAGGACTATTGATGTATTCAAGACTCTCATGCTTCCAAAAAAATAGTTTTATAGACAAGTAAATATCTGTAGAAGTTTTTAAATAAAATAGGACTGAGCTTATATAGGAACCGGAGAACAGATTCACGTAATAAAAAAAATTTGAATCAGTAAAATAATCTGCTTTTTTTGGTCTGGTTTATTAGAAACAAAATGTTACAACATACTTATATGAAGTAAAATATGGGGTCAAAATATTTACATTCAAAAATAAAAAAAATGTTCGTATATCACTTTCCATATGATTCTTATCAACTCTGAAATCTCATTACATTATTCATTCTATATAAAGAATTTTAAAATTTCTGAACAAAATAACAACTCTCTAGGATAATCTGACTCAAGTAAGTGTTATGGAAGGATGATAAAAAACAAGTACGATTTATTTTATCAATAAATATTTTAATATATTGGGGATCCAGGTTCAAATAATAATAGTTTGTGCATAGTATGTCTATATAGTTTTAGGTTTTTAACTACCACTCTGGAGAGGAAGACTCAGGCATAGGGATGGTAAGAATTGGAATTACCCAGGGAACATAAGTACATACCATACACAATGCTCCCTGTCTATCATGGAGCATCATTCTATTAAGGATGCTTCTGGAAGAGCTGGAAGAAAATCCTGGTTGTCACAGACATCCTCTCAACTCCTTCATTAACAATCATTTTACTAAATGTAAATTCTTTAAAGCAGAAAACTGAATCTATTCCCATTTTTATTCCTATGGGCCTAATGTCTGCCAAAGGCATAGTATTTTCTCTCAAATATATGATCTGGTGACTTGATAAATATTACCCCATTGGAGACCTGAATGAAGGCTTTCTTTATACAACTGTTAGTTTTCATTCATTATATCTCCATCATTGATTTCAAATGTTGTAAATATTCTATAGTACCAGTCTTTACAACCCATGATGTATAGCTTATTCTTATTCAAGATCATAAATGGATAGATGGAATAGATAGATGACTGATTGATAGAGGTAGATATAGGGATAGCTATAGAGATAAAGATATTTAAAGATCTGTGGGTCTGAGGCAGTTCTGATGGCATGGGACATAGACTTGCAGTGAGAGGCTCACTTTAATTCCTCACACTAAATCAGCACACACTAAATTCATAGATTTGGATAGTGATACCTTTATTCATATGATTGCTGTAATAAATTATTATATAAAAAAGCCCATCATGGGGCTTGGTACATATAAGCTTTCAGTTGAGTAGAGAATTATAGATTTTTCATTTGCAAGTCAAAAGAGGAAAAGAAGTGGTCTTCAAAAGAGGAAAAGATGTGGTCTAAGATCTAGTATAAAATAGAGAACAGTGATAAATTAGTAAAATAGGATGGGAAAAAGAGAGGCTGATGAGTCCTGGAGAATATATTTTGTTATTATTTCTATGATAAGCGCTATCATTTCTGCTTTAAAAAGTAACTGTAAGCAGGAACTCATATACACATGTGGATCTTTCATTAGACTCATATTAAAATCAAAATCATTTGGGTCAATAATTTCAGTATTCTGGCCAAATGTATGCACGAATGGTTAGGACAATAAACAGGCTTTGAATTCAGACAGGGCAACCACTCTAAGATGTTAGTGGACAATGTTACATTATCACTGATTAAAATATATTCTAGGAATATTCAGTCCTATTTCTAAACACAATAACAGCAAACCATAGAAAAGATTGTTTTAAAAAATATTTTATCTTAAATGCTTAGTTAAAATTGTGTTCCCTATACTTTGTTATCATTGACTGAACAGTTTTGAACTAAAGAACTATATTTTTCTTTCCTCTTGGTGTCACCTGTTATTCTGCATGGCAGAGACAGATAACGACAACAGTTCTAACTCAAATGCATCACAACAAAAATGATCAGGGTGAAATACCTGTGCTTGCTCATAGCAACCTTTATAATTATTGATGTCTTTGTGAAATAATTAGGATTTCTGAGAAAAGAAAAGTGAGATAAACTCAGATTACAGAATTAATGGAAATATATTTTATGTCATACAACTTTAGTTATTCACAACTGAAAGAATTCTGTAACTTAAGCTCTTCATTTTATAGAACAGAACCATGAGATTCCAAATTGTTACGTGATTTGTCCAGAGTTACATGGTACCTGACAAGACTGGAAGAAATGAAATTACCAGATATTGTATTGTATCTCATGCTTTAAAGAAAATCTGAGGTGAGGAACATAGCTCTCAGGTTTGGAGGTGTAGCTCAATAGTAGATCACCTATAAGCAAGAGGGCCTGGGTTCAGTTCTAAGTAACAACCCTCACCCACAACCCTCACTGATGCACACACTCACACACACACACACACACACACACACACACAAAACAAAACAAAAACAGAAAACACCTTTGTGATATTAGATGATATATACAAATTAAGAGTAAGATTTTCAATAAAGAGTATAGAATATTTGGATAGGCTAACCACTCTAATAGAGTTAATATATCTGGAATTACTGTAAATGCATTTATTGAGTGTATTTAGAAATTTTCTGCTGAAATAATTACGACTTCATTTTGTAAATAATATGCTCTTGGGTTTAGGTTAGTGTCAGTGTAAGGACAAAAGACCTTGGAGATTTAGAGACATTGAAATTAATTTAGGATCTGATTTGTCTATTTAAAAATTCTTTATCCCCATTAGATTTTCTTACTCTTGCTTTTGTTGATTTTCACAACTATGCTAAGTTGGGGCTTCTCTTAAATGGAATAAAATGGAAAAGTTTATAGATAACATTTAAGTAGATTTTAAACTTATTCTTACATTAACACATACATTTTAAATATGTAAACAATAACATTTGGGTACCTACTTGGAAATTTCCAAAATTAGGATCAATATAACATCCATGTATATCATCAAGTTATGGCTAATATTTATTGAAATATATGAGGGTAATTATTTCTGAAATTGTGATTTTTTTAATCCAATGAATACAAAAAAAACTTACATTAAGAAGAAAACACAACCTTTATTAAGGTGATACATAGTGTGGAGGCAGCATGCATCTGGACAAAACAATTTTAATTGCATGCTGTGAGATTTGTTGATTATGCTGCCAAGGGGTAAGGCAGCACTGAATCTCCTATTCATTAAGATAGTAGCTTTCAAGTGAACTGTGCAGGAGGAAAATTGTTGTGCTTGAAATTAGGCACATCTGTAATTAGATCCTAGTACTACACATGCAAAGAGTGGATGCTGGACAAGTGATTATACTTTTGGGAAACTTATTTTTTTCCTTTTTTTCACTTATAAATATTGGAATAATAATCCTTATCCTGTAGAGCTGCCAGGGGGTATACATGAAAATGTATTTTAAGGCTCCTAGAATAGTCTTGCCCCATGAGTGTTCAATTATTATTATTATTATTATTATTATTATTATTATTTTCAGGATAATCAGCCTAAGTCTCTTCCAGGATTCTTTCACTGACCTAACTTGGGGATATCTATAAGCTCACCCAAGGTGGGGCTGTGCCATTTCTTATATTAAAAAGAACTTCTAAAATGTGTGTAGTGAGCCTGGAGTCAGTCTGCATCTTTCTATCTCTTGCCAGCAGCTTATTTTGATGTTCAAGTGATTTAGACAAGAGTGAAGATTTCCCCTCTCCTTTTGACAGTGCTTAAAATAGGAGGCTGAGAAAAGAGATTTGGTGATGTTACTGATACTTGTTTGGAATTTGAATGCGAGAGTCAGAGTAAGTAAATATGAGAACACATTTGACTCTTCTCCTAAGGTAAGATATGTACCTGAGCCTATAGTACATTTGCAGATCTTATTCTGAGGCATACTAATAAAACTATTTAAATTTAAAACACAAAAAAACACAATTGCAATTCTCTATATACACTTACTCTAGAAAAATGGCTTTTTGTTGAAGAGAAAAAATACAATGAATGAAGTAAAAAAGCACCAAAAATCAAAACCAAGCAGAGTTCTTCAATAAAATGCCACCCATGGCAAATTGAAAATACATATTTGTTTATATGCATGAATATTTTAAAATTTGTTTAGCTGAGTGGGGGAAAAGTGAGCATCAGACCCTGGGTCACAACTTAGTGTCTTATACTTTTATTTTCTTTTTTTCCAATTCAAATCAGGAGAAGGAGGCTGGGATTCACAAAGTACAGCTATTTCCAGTCCAGTCTAATAGCTTTATGAAACCCCACTAGCTCACTCACACGTACTCCCTTCAGGCCAGTGCAGCCTGTTCCTATCCTATCACTTCAGGAAGTGCTTCCTGTCATAGGTCGTGCAAACAGAAGTTCGATTTAGAGAAAGTATTTTTCTGTCTTCATGTTCCTGGCATGAAGTCTATCCACTTTATTTCTAATAATCATCTAAATATACTAGTCACAAGATAGAGCTCTGATAATCAATGCCAAGAAGAAATCTGTTACCTATTCTGAACTAGTGTATGTTTGAGAATTTTAAAGTCCCCAGTCCAGAAAGGTGACTATAAACCAATTATTCAATTTGTGGTTTTTCCATCTGAAATTCCAGGCACTTCCAGCATGTTTGAGGCTTTGTTCACCCTGTGAAATAGCCATGTAACCCCTTGTGGACAGGGAGACATTAGAAGTCTGTTGGAGGATTTCCTAGGAAAGGAGTTGCTGTAAGATAGAATAGAAAAATATTTTTCAATTTTAAAACTAAATCTTAATGAAAGTTAATGCATAAATAATAAGTCATATGTATATAATAATTCTCAAAGGGTAAAAATATAGCATCATTTATCCATAGTTAGCAGTTGCTAAGTAATAGGAATGACAGAGCCCACTCACTTTTGTTGGATTTTCATCTCTACTAGAAGCAAACTCATAGAATAGCTATACTACAGGTAGGCTGAAGTGGTACTGCATAGTTACTAAAAGATTTAACAAATTAATTAAATTCCAAGAGAATTTATGCAGAAAATACACAAATAAAGGTGTAAGATTTCAACTGCTTGATTTGAGAGGGTAGTTCCTAAGGATTATAATAATAATCTAGTGGATTTCAAGCTTTTCACTTATAACTTGCAAAAATTGCTTTTGGTTTTAGAAGAGTCTACAAGAGACTGACAAAGTAATCTAATAGAATGTAGTAAGGAATCCTGCCTCCCAGGACAACAAAGAGAGAAAATGAAAAACAGAAAAAAATGATATGGTTTCCTGGTACCACATTAAATGTGTAAGTAAACAATAACATTGTGGAAATAACTTGTTGACCTAATAAAATGGTATGACTGTGGACAAGTATTATGTTGGCTTTATCTTAGCACTATTTGAATCTTGAAACAACACACACATACAAAGGTTTGGAGAGAGACATTGTAATTGTGTTCTAACAGTTATAATTTATAGCGTGAAAACTAGCGTTCATTACTGAGATCACTTCAGATCTTTATATCATGTAAGGCACCAGATACCTATCTTTCTGGTTGCTGTTCTATGTCTCAATCTGGCCAATCCTTTTACTCTGCCTTCTAGATTTCGATCAGATGTTCTCCCTGCATGTGTGTTGGTCTCCTCCCAACTATTCAGATTGTACTATCTTAGTTTCTAGGCATGTGTTCATGTCTGTTTTTATACATTATTTGTAATAAAAGTTATTAGTTTCCATGCAATGGCAATGATTCTCTCCCTCTCTAATAAAACTAGTATATTTTTCAAAGTACCCAGCCTAGAAAGGAAACTATAAACAAATTATGTACAAATCAATTATAGCCACAATGAATTTGTGTTTTTTCCACCTGAAATTCCAGGCACTTCCAGCACTTTATAAGTGTCATTCACCCTATGAAATAGCCATGTGACCCACCTGTGGGCAGGGAGATATTAGGAAAAGTTTGTTGGAGAGTTTCTAAAAATGTCATCCACTGGGGCTGGGGTTATGGCGCAGTGGTAGCGTGCTCGCCTAGCACACGGGAGGCACTGGGTTCGATCCTCAGCACCACATAAAAATAAAATAAAGATATTAAAAAAAAGTCATCCATTGCTATTTATTAAATAGTAGCAAATGAATAGTCTCTCTTTCCCAGAGTTTACTTTCTGCCTTTGAACAGAGTTCACATGTGGTATTTAGCATTATTGCAGCCACATTGCAACCAAGTGGCAAGACAATGAACAAAAGGTGACAGAGTAGAAGAATAGAAATCCCTTTCAGCACTTGAAAACATCACTAAATAGCCATTATAATAATTCTGAATCTGAGTATGGCCAGAGTTCTTGTTAAGTAAATAAAAGTCTTTATCATTCACAGAAATCAGACTTATCTTGCTTGAATATATTTTAATAAAAGAAACACTAAATTCAAAAGCTTGCAGAAGAAATGCTTATTAACACCCCCAATATACATGTTATTATTATTATAATTTGTTATTATTAGTTACATAAAGTAAATGTCAATATAACTTATATTAAAGATTTATATTCATCCTCCTAATTTAAGAATTTGAAACCATAATGATCACAATCTGATTGTCGATTGACCTGGATCTTTGATTTATTAAATAGTCTTAATAGATTCAGCAGAGATGTCACTATTAATTTTGTTATAAATTTAAATTCTTATTGATGCTGACATGCATGCCGTATGAATGTCTAATATGTTAAATTTACTTCTGCTGGAAACTTCTATTTCTCAGCATTTTCAACTGAAATAATGTTGACTCTTAGTCATGCAAAATGAAATTCACATAGTAGTAAAAAATAAGTTGAAAAATAAACTGTTTATCATATAATAATGACCCAGATAGGAAGCAAAAGTCAATCTACATTGTTTCATTATGTGTTTTAAATTAACTTTTCCAATAACAAAATTTGTGAATCTTATCAAAAGTTCATGGCAATTACTAAAATAGTGCTGTTACTAATATTCTTCAAAGAAATAAACATAAACATCTCTTTCTTTAAATACTGCATAAAAACATTGTCCACACACATAAAGGCTTCTATAGTTGTAGTGGACAGAAAAAGAAGAAAAATCCAAATATTGTCCACAAACATAAAGGCTTCTTTAGTTGTAGCGAACAGAAAAAGAAGAAAATCCTGGAGAAGTACTGGCAACTCTTATGAGAAAATATCACAGAAAATGCTGGTATGACTATAATTTAAGGTATAGACAACTATAATTTCAATGAGTATGATGAATAAGCAAAACGTTTGCAATTGCAACAAATTATGTATTTTGTAGTTATCAGTGAGACTTGCTTAAGCATTACCTATGAGACTGGCTTACAGCTGTGATTGTCAAATATTTTAGTCTCAGAAACTATTCTCAATCTTAAAAAAATAATACTAAAATCTCCACAGTGCTTTGGTTTGTATGTGTTTTACCTGTCAACCTATACCATATTAGAAATTAAAATGGACAATTTAAAAACACATGACAAGGCACAGATTATATTAGTGGTCAGATCATGAAACTATCCCACAGATATCTTTGGAACTCTCTCCAAACAGTAGGGAACATGAGTTCAAAAGGCAAAAAGAATGTCTTAGTATTACTGTGAAAAGATTTTGATCTTCCATGCCCCCAGAATTCCCTAGCCCTCACTCTGAGAACGACTGGACTAAGGTAATAGGAGCAAAATGGACCAAAGTGAGTAGACCAAGGCCACTGTGAGGAACATTGTGTTTTTCAGGCAAGTGTTCCAAGGGCACAATTGATTGGAAAAAGAGAGAGAGAAGCAGATATTTCACCGAAATGCCTACAACATGGAAAATGCTTTTCTAATTCATTTTAAAGCTGGCAGTGCTTTTGGTGCATTAACTATCATGAAGCTGCAAGACACTCAGTTATCTAAACGTAGAATATCTGATAAAATTTAAGACTTGCCTTGAAGTCAATTTTATCTCTGAGAAAGTAGACATAAATGGAAGCGCTGCTTCCTCCGGGCTTAATTCTGATAAATAAGAGGGGGAAAAAAAAACTCTGATGCTAGTTTGTTTGCAAGTGATAGGAACCCTCAGCAGAGTTGAGCTTCTCTTATTCGAAATAATAAGGACAAGAAACTATAGTCAAGCGGAAATGTTACATGAGCACACTGCAACTATTCTAGAAATATGGTTTTATTGCCAGTAGTCTGAAAGGTTGGAGTAAAAGGGGAAGGGGATAATTTCCTAAAAATTAAAATATAATAGTATGATTATATATAAATCTAAAAACAAGGAAGTAGTGTGCATCTTTTCTAAGGAAATTGGGTCCACAAGGAGACCTATGTTCTCAGAACTGTGTGTGTATATACAACAAAATAAAAAGAAAAAGTCTGAAACAAACAATGAAAAGGAATGAAGCTAGCAAGAAAAAGGAAGAGGAAGGGTGGAAAGAAAAGACAGTAAATGCAGTTAAGGGACAGAGCATGAATCATTCAGTTTAAATATGACACTGAAATTCACAGTGTAATTATAACCAGTATAATTTGCCTGTGCTGTTTTAATAAGATATTGGAGGAAGGGGGAACTAAAGGAACTTATAATATTGTTAATTCCATTTCTATCTTCAATGGCCTTTTCTTTTTCCTTTCTATTTACTGTTAAAGTTTCTATCCCAGAGAGATATGTTTCCTTTCAATTGAGTTTTATGTGATTTTTAAACTAAATTGCTGAAAAGTCCTTCTTGTAACAATATTATAAAACCAGACGCGTAGTCCATCCTCCTTCAATTTATTTATACTTCTCATGCTACTTAAATATTATATCTATATAATAAAATTGTCTTTAAAGAAATTATGTTTTAGTTTTCATGATATACTCCTGGTTAATGCAGGCAATCTATTTCAGTAAATTCTCTAACCCAAAATGGGATTTTAAAGCTCAGTAAAATCTGAGGCAAATAATAACAGCTACTTATTATACATTTCTATTGGCTCAATTTTTATCCTTTCTCCCCCTTACCTGTGTTCAATCACCTTCTGAATGCTTTTCTTATCATTTTCCTACTTCTCTTTATTATTTCCTTATAAAAGATTTCACCTAGAAGTCAGTTTCCAAGATGTTGGCTGCAGTAAGAAACTAATGCAAATAACAAGTGGTTGCCGGGATAGTACAATTTGCATTATAGTTTACAAATGCATCTTCCGCTGCAGAGATACTTAGTTATGATTGAACAAACCGTTTTATTCAGCACGTTTCCTCCCAAATACATAGGTTGGATATACAGGCACTGACCAAAGAATTAAAAGAGAAATAAGATGTTTTTATCCATAGATGCTCTGAACATAAAATATAAAATAGATGACTCAAATGTTATAAGGAGAAGGTGCCAGTTATTCATTTTCCTGTGGACTGAAGGAGCAAGGAGAGGTGGAAGTTGCTATTACACAGTTATAGCAGGTGACTGAACATGGACTGAAGGCTGCATTAATACTGCAGTGACTTTACTCTGGCCTTAGGAAGAAAATTTTTATGTGTCCATATATATGTAGGGATAAAGAGTGATTTTCCTTTTTATGATCAATAGTTTACTATTGTAATTTAAAGCTAGAAGTCTTCTAAGTAGGGTAACCATACATCTTATTCTCATAGGGTGGAGCTGGTATACAACTCTTAGCCCAGAGTAATTATTTTCAGTGCTCTCTTCTACTCCCCCAAATGTCCTAGTTTGGAAGACAAATTTATATGTAGACTTTATGTATGAGCAGACAGGGTTGGAACGGAATGTGTTAGGGAGAACATGCCGCCATGAAGGGGAGATTATTTTAACGGTAGATGGCCAAAATGTCCCTCCAGGTTGTGTTTCCAGAGTGCTATTTTTATGAGGAAGTTAGCTGACAGTTTTGCTCCTTTCAGAATGCAGACTTGGGGTCAGGAAAACATCTAATTTGTTTTTCTCTGATGAAGAAAAGAGAAAAATGACTTCTTCAAGGAGCATAAGCCTTGGATTTAGTATCAGATTTATGCAATAGAAACACAGAGGCTTTGGCATCAGATGAACTGGTTCCTCTTGGTTCTGACAAGTAGCATCTGTGAGACTTGGGTGAGTTTTAGTTAGACTCTTGCCTTAAGCCCCAGGTTCTTTGCAATGAAACAGGATACCTATATGTACTCTATGGGCTCATTGGAAGTTTGAGGTCATTTGTGATGCACATAGTTAATGTACAAATTTCTATTATTACTTTTAGACTTTAATCACATATCAAACAATGCTAGTAACTAATATTCAGTCTATTTCCTGAAATTTAAATTCTGTCTTAGTCTTCTTGCTTCCTTTGTGTTCCATAATCTTCAAAAAAGTGATTATCATCTGTAATTTAACCATGAGAACTTTGTGACACAGAGAATTTACACTGTGTATTCATTTTCTCTGGATTGACAATTGGCCAAAAACTTAGGATCGTAGTTTAGGTATGTTTAAACTCAAAGTTATATTTTTAATCTCTGCATTACTTAGAACTTAAACTCTCAACGAAGAACCAGATGGTTTTATTCTCCACTGAAACAACAGCACCTGGAAGGTACAAAAGCAAAACAAAAACAAACAAATAACTAAAACTACCATGGAAGTTAAGCTTCAATGACAGTAAAATACACAAATATTATATCTACACATGCCAAGAAATCATAGATTCTCCTATCAGATCTTCATCTCATATTGCCAATTTTTGTTACAAATACAAGGAATACATTTCTAGCTACAGAAAAATTTCTTTTTCATGATTCAGCAAAACCATATACAATGGTTTACAAAGTAGCACCCAAGAGGCAACTAAAGAAAGCAATGCCTTACCAAAACAGAGTTTATATGCTCATCTTGGAAGCAAGCACAGATCTCACTTATAGCCCAAAAGACACACTTAAAAAGCTTTAGAGGGCAAACCCTTTCCACCGGAGCAATGTCCTCCAACCTAAACGACTTTCATTATTTCTCCTGCTCAGAGGTGGAAAACTTTTCAAAGTTTAAAGGGCTGGTAATACTAACAAAGCAAAGAAAAATGCAGCAATAAATACGCTCAAGCAGAAATGTGTCTGAAAGAAAACTGCCCAGGAAGAAGCTGAGGATTGCCCTCGAAAGAATCTCTTTCTTCTAATCTGTGTTCACTCTTGCATGCTAAATACTGTGTTCAATAAGGGACACAGGTTTGGACTAACTAATAGAGAATCTCCTTCTTTATTATTCTAAATTTATTCTACAACACTGTGGCAGAGGGGAGCCAATTGTGTGGCTTGCCCTTGGTCAGCATTCATTTCATCCTAGCCACAGGAGGAAGTTTTTATTCTTTAAAGCTATTGCTTTAGCTGCGATTTCCATGCAGGTAAAATGCAATTTGGAACATTTCAATGCATCACATTTTAAACATTTCACTGAAACATCTACAATATTCTAGGGAAGATTATTTGCTGTCATTACAGAGTATTAGAAACACAGGAATAGTCATCATTACTTTTTAACTTTGAAACTTAATATGTTTAACATTTAACATGAAAAACTGCAATCCTTCAGTTTTGCTATTCCTGAGACCCTGCCTATTTAATATGAAACTATATTTTTCAGCCACTGAAACAAACAAACAAAACCCTGGGAGGCTCTTTTAACATCCTTAAGTTACATGTACACACTTAATAAAATTTTATCCAAGTGATCTATTGTATTTCAGTATTTTGAACACTGTCAAAGAATGTAGAATCAGGTTCAGTAGAGCACAGTGACTTGTATAATTGATACAGACAATTCAGATTTTAAATGAAGTTCAAGTGAAAATATCCACAACTGAAAGAGATCTTTTACTGGCAGGGGTCATTTTTGAAGGGCAGTGAAGCATCAAGAACTAGGGTATGACAAGTTTGCAATTTCCTACATTCACAATTTTCCTAACCAGGGACTAAAAAACTTAAAATGTTGGCAAATATAAAATAAAATAACAATTTTTTTCTTCCTGGATGGACATTGGCATACATAGAGGATACATAAACAAGATAGAATAATGGGAAAACACAGGGATACACTTTTAGCTTATATTCTTTAAAAGTCTGAAAAAGTAAAATATAATCATGACCTTTGGTTTTAATCTGTTTTACCTTCATTAAATAGTAGAATCGACTATAAACACTTGAATAGCCCCTATTGAATGACCAGTTGCTTTGAGCCTTAGATAAATACAATGCATGTATTTTTCTCCTCTCCCATCCTACTACTTTTCCTCTCTCCCTCCACTTCTTTCTTTATTTTTTTCTTTTCAAGTAGTAATTATAGAGGTCATGTACACTAAATTATTGAACAGGCTTAGGTCAAATGGTGTTAAATAGTAAATACTTTTCTGCTTCAAAATTACTATTTCTATTTCAGTTGCTAAGTTTTAGCCTTTAGGGCTTTTGGTGGTGGGGGAGGCAGTCTGTACAAGGATGAAAATCTTCCTACTTCTAAAATTATAGCAACATATTTAAGAGATTCTATGAGAGGAAGAAGACAGTATAGAAATTCTTTATGTGTAGGGATTAGGCAATATAATGAAAAGAAGACAGAAAGGAATAGGCATTGAGGGGAGAGGGAGGAAGAGATTAAAATGAGAATGAGTGCATGTGTGACTGGATGGGATAGAAGCAGAGAGATTTAATGCTTGAACACCATACAGAAGTTGATAAATGAAGAAAAGGAGCCAGGAGGCCAAGAAAATTTCCATAAATATGAGAAAATAAATGCAGGGTTTAATATAAAAGAAAATTTTATATTGCAATGGAAAACATCTTTAACATCATGTTCCCTTCTTCTGAATTCCATGGGCATTGAAAACACAATTTAAGTATTTGTGGTATTTCATAGTCTATATTCACATGCCAAATTTAAGTATCTACTTTTTGTTGCACTAATTATTTCCCTTTTTTCCATTAAAGCATATTTTGCAGTGGCAAATTAGCATATCCTATACTTCTTAGACTGGACTCACCATGGACAATAATCAAGTTCTGAACGTTTTCTACAATAATCAGCTGTACAAATTATATTCTTATACCATGTTCACTTGTAGAAATGTTCAAATTCTCTGGCTTTATAGTATCTCCTTGTCCCTAAATGTTCCTTTTATTAATAACCAGTACCCAAACTACATTTCTCTCATATCTGAATCACAAAATTCAAATCTACTGGATTAAGAAATCCAGTTATTGTAATAACATTTAAGTCTAGGCATAGGCTCCCAGGTGAGCTATGCATTCAAAATCTTCACTTTTTTTATTGTTGAATCATGAATTTGAGTTGGGAAGCAGGACCATCAATGGCATTCAGCAATGTTAGTACTTAATAAGTTAGTTACTCCCACTGGCTAAGTGCACCTCTCCCTGTCCCAAATCCCTAGTAGACACATATGTCTACTCCATATTCTGAAACGTTAAACCTGGCAATCTTATTTTAAGGTTCCCAGTAGTCACCTAACAGCAGTGAGAAATGGCAGCAGGAAAGAATGAGCTTTGTCCGCCTTTCTTCTCTCTTGAGCAGATGGTTGGCTAAAACTGGCTTCACATGGGAAATCAATTTTAGATTTTTAAGTTGGATATCTAGTAATAAGTTCTGACTGCCAAGGAGGAGAAAAGTAATGTTCGCATTTATTTATTTTTATATGACAATAATGCAAAATATGAAAAAATTGTATTTCTGAAGTCTTTATAAAAAATAGGAAGGAGCTCATGGCAACTAAAAATTGACATATACAGGAGAGTTACAATGCAGCAATGTGGTTCTGCAAGTAAGGATTAGCTTCCTAATATAGTGTTATAGTGACCTAACCTGTAGCATGTTCATACATTTTGAAACAGTTTGGAACAGGAAATGATACTCTTATATAATTAATGAATAATTAGCTATAATCCCACTGGTAATGGTGAACATTCCTAAGTGGCCACTGGAAACCACATTTTTTTGCCAATGCCAATGTCACTTTCTGGTTATGTTGATTAATTATTATGGCCATTTTCAGGGACAGATGTTATTGTTCAAAGAGGTGATCATTTATGTTCCAGACAGTGGAAGGCAAAGACATTTGGAAACACTCCAGCTATTGCAGTCTTACCTAAACTTCATGCTGAGCAAGGTAGCTCCTGGAGGACAGAACTGATATTCAGTGTGTGGAGGTAAAAAGGGAAGTGAGAAGCTTAATACTATTCAACAAATCAGGGGTCTTATGAAGAAACTGTGAGTACATAATTTTTTTGGCCCCCAAACTTAGTGTTGGTTACCCTAGTAGAACCTGAAATCCTGGTTATTTTTCTCACAAAACACATTTTTTTTTTTTGCAATTTTTTTTCAGATTCTAATACCAAAGATCTAGGAAACTACTAATTAAGAAATGGACTGTACCAGTATTAAAATTGTTTAAAATATCCATGTTTAAAATCTCCATGCTTGTTTTATATTTTATTTAGAGGCAGGGTCTCACCGAGTTCCTTAGCACCTGTTTTTGCTGAGGTTGGCTTTGAAAAACACTCTCGATTCTCCTTCCTCAGCCTTCTGAGCCGCTAAGATTGTAGGCATATACCACCGCAATTGCCTGGCAAAGGCTTTGATGGCAGAGAGGAATACAAATTCAACAAATCATTCATAAGAAATGAATTTCTTTTCTGAAATTTTTACAACTTTTATTATATAAGGGTAAGCTTCATTGAATAGTTTTATTTTAATATTGTTCTAGACAGTTATTTATAAATGTGACAAGGGATACCCAAATCCAATAGTATTTACTAGAATAAGGGACTGTCCCCCCCAAAAAAACAGAAATAACAGAAACAACCAGTGGACTATGTTCAAGCTGTTGTTTCTCCCTTAATAACCACAAATCATATGGCCCATATAGGGAGTATAAAAACATATATCAAATACTTCTTTGATGTCTAGCTTTTCATGGGAAAAGAACATTTAGAACTATCAATCACAGTTTAATGGAAGATATTAATGATTGGAATTCTGTTAAAGTTATTTCCAAAACTCAGAGTTATAGTGTATTAAGAGGGATGTCTTTTCATGGGCCCCTTCCTCAGCATAATTCAAGGAAGACTGATATTTCCATAATGCCATTCTTTGGAAATAAGGTATTGTGATTTCTTTTGTTATTACAATAATCACAGAGTTCTTATAGCCATTTCTTATTTTTGTATAAGTTAAATAATACTTTATTTAATATTAAATATCATTTTTCCTTCAGTGAAAATAGATAATTCATTTCCTGAATAGAAGATATGATCAGATAACTGAACACTATTATTAAGCTACAATCTCTGCTTCTCAGAATGACAAGGTTTCAAACCAATCCAAATGTCCAAAAACTGGTATTCACATTTAGTATTTTGGTTACTTCCCGTTGGCCCCTGCCCAATTTTTGTCCTTCTAATAATTATGTAAAAATAATCTGACATGAGGTTGAGTAGACTGGAGGCTGAATCTTGCAAATTGCCCTAGATATCTGAAATGCTGTATAAAAAAGTTGAAGGCATTGCCTGAGCTAAACAAACACACAGAGGGAATAGGTTCATTATTTGCTGCACCTATGCACAAAAGGATATTTTCGCAGAGTCTGCAGAGATTTGGATTAACAAGCCTTGTTACTGTTAACAAGCATCGTGTGCCTAATTCCAAGTACATTGCTCTGCAAATCGACACCTACACATTTGACTTAAACTGTCACAAGGCAAGGGATCTTCCAGGGAAAAAAATTCAAGTGCTTCTAATTCACTGTCTCTTTTTTTATATTTTGAAATCTTTCTATGCACCCATTTTAACCCATGATGTCAAGGATTCAATTTTTTGATTTTTAAATAAGGTTTACTTGAATAAATGTACTTATAAAATAAAATCATTGCAATTTTAATAGCCTTATATTTATTAAATCATGTATTTTTCTATTAATCTTCACATATGTTATAAATTTAATTCATAAGCGAAAAGATATACTTTAACTTGTTTACTCTGAGAATTCTCAGAATTTTAAGCATTTATTTGAAATGTTTTTATTTAGATTGAGCTATAGTAAGTTCAAGAGAAAAAATGTTTGTATATGTATCTAAACTAGTTACTAACCTGTGATATAGAATAGACCAACAAAAAACAAAGTGATATCTGAACAGTAAGACGCAAGTATCTCGTTATGAAGCTTCTTGGGCTCAGTTTGGCCCTTTATTACATAAATTTTAGGTGTGCTATGTATGTGTGTGAGTGTTCACCCATATCATTTTTGTCTATTTTAGTAGATAGAAAAAAGCCATTTTTAATCAAATACCTGAAAACTCAATGAATAATAGATTTGTTTTTCAAAAAATTAAAAAAAAACTACATTGAAAAAAGTCAAGACTAGATGTGTATTTTATGTGGTTCATTTATTCTCATGTTTTTTCCTAACACTTTAAATTTTACTCTGCAGTTTGGAACAGATTTGATCAACTTGCTTTTATGTGTCAGTGTTTTTCAATTGTACTGAAAATAAACAAATGGGTTTGGTTTTCTACAAAATTGTGGAGATGCTGACTTCACTACAAAAGTTATTTACTCTGACATATGTCATTTTGCACAGCTCTTATAGAATAAAGTAGTGTCTAGTTACAGTTTACATGAAACTTTTGAGTCAGACTCAGGTTCCTTACATCAATACACCACTTTTTGAATTTTTGGGTAGAATGGATAGTATCTCTCTACAACTGGGTCCTTTCTTGTGGAGAATATTTGCCTTGAAGAAAGTTGTCAAAGATTAATGGATTGTGATGGATCTTAAAGGTAGATTTTATTTTAATTTTAAGAAATATGAACATAATTGCTTTTTCCAGGTAAGTATGGCTTCTAAAATGGCTAGTTATATCTAGGAGTTAAGGAAGAGTTTTTGCAGGATGCTACTAAATATTTCTTAAAATATTGAACATATGTTACTTCTAAGAGATTAGTCTTGCCCATGTGATCAAATTGCTAGCATAATTCTTCTCAGTGTAATTTGTTGTCAACTTTGGAAGTATAATACTTCAATGTGAAAACTATTATGTCATAGTTTTATTTTGTCCCCCAGAAAATAAACAGATTGAATTTCAAAATACTAAAAATATGGATGCATGAACGAAGACAAAATCGATGTCTGCTTTCTTTTATGAATGAATAGATTTATAAAAATAGGGAGAAAAACCCCAGACATCTAAAAGCATAAAAATAATCTGCTGTTAAAAGAATTAGTGCTGCTCAGAGAAAAATGCCTATAACTTCTTAGCAATCCCTATGGTATTAATATATGAAAACTTTGATTCCAAAAATGTAAATGAGAAAAAATTATGAGATTTTGTGGAGGCTAATATAATACCTGGCATTACTTTTTTAAAATAAGCAAGATGAATAAATTTGAGCTAATAAATTAAATTAAATAGCTAGTATTATGAATAAAGATGTTCTTAAAAATTAAGCCAAACTCAGTCATCCTCTAACACTATCCTTTCCTTACATGTTTCACTCCTCGAATTCCATTACTATTCTTTTTTTTTTTTTCCAAAACGAAATAACTGTGCTATGAACTAAAAGCCCAGTAGAGTGTTTGTGTCTGCCTAAATGCCCCCCAGAAATACATCTGTTCCAGAAACATTTCAGATTCATTGACCACCTACTCTATATTGCCACACTTACAATTCTGACCATGTTATGATAAATGCCATCTCTTCATGGATAGGATATATTGCATATCAATTACCACCACCCACAAATAAATTCTACAATAATAGGTAATATCCAAACAACAGGCACCAATTGTCATACTGTTTTGCTATAAAATGCTCCACCTTTTTCTCAATTGCCAACTTACATTTCCTATCTTCTTGTCTTCCTTAGGAAGCTATTTTCCTTTTCTGTCTCACTCTCAGTCATCTTAGAGATATGAAGGCCATATTATCTCAAAGGCAGATAGGTAAGAATGTTAAAAAAATAAAGAAGAGATGTAAAATATGAGAAATAAAATATGAAAAACAAAGAAAAGGGAAAGAAGCATCACTCTATTATAACATATATCATGCATCTAAGACAATGTAAAATTATCAAAAATAGAAGATTATTATATTAATACCCTGGGAGATTATAAATAAATTCTTACAAGATCACAGAATACTCTCTCAATTAAGAGTAGACTTCTAATGTGTCAGCTCTTCAAAATATTTCCTGATTACTGTCAGGAATTTTTATTGGTTTTCCTTCAAATCCTAGACTATAGCAAAAATGTTAACAGATGTGAAGCCAGAGGAATGCCTCATTACTAAAGTCTAAGTGTTGTTGCTTCAGTGAATGCCAAGCTGTTTTAATAGATATTGCTATTTTTCAGTAGAAGAGTAGGGAGAAAGAGATTTTTGTTTGGTTTGTTTTTTTTGGGGGCACTGTGAAAGAAGAATAACTTCAGTATTCTGATCTATTTTATCCTTCAATGTTGGGAGTAAATGTTGAAGGGAGTTAACATGTGAATAGTATCAGTTGTTCATATGTGTTCTAGTCATTTTTTTTTTGTTTTTGCCACTGTGACCAAAACACATGATAAGAACAAGTTTAGATGAGGAAAGTTTTATTTGGGGCTCAGAGTTTTAGAGGTCTCAGTCCATTGCTGTTGACTCCATTGCTCTGGGGCCAAGGCAAGGCAAAACATCATTGTAGAAGACTGTGGCAGAGGGGCTGGGATTGTGGCTCGGTGGTAGAGCGCCTGCCTCGCATGCGTGAGGCACTGGGTTCAATCCTCGTCACCATGTAAAAATAAATAAGATAAAGTTATGTCCATCTACAACTAAAAAAAAATTAAAAAAAAAAAAGAAGAGTGTGGCAGAGGGGACACAGTTTAGTACATGACACCAGACAGTGAAACTAAACTCAGCGCATAAAATAAACACTCCAAAGGCACAAATCATGATCCCATCCTACCTGAACTGGATCATTTCATTTCTAAACCTTCTTGCATTGTCTCAAACTTGAGCTTTTGGGGGACATCTAATATGTAAACCATAATAATGCATTCTAGGCCACCAGTGTATATTACCATTACATGGAAAAAAAAAAAACTATGAAAAGAAAAAGGAAAAAATAATCTTAAAAAAGAAATCACAACAATTCTTACAAATTCTGCTTCAGATGTAATATAATGTCCACCTTTTTACAAATTTTTAATTTCATCTAAAGTTAGAATAATTATAGCACTAATAAAGAGAAATCACAATTGCATTAAAATTGCTCTGAATTTGTATTAGTTTATCCAATTTGACTAGCAGAGTTTTGCAGATGGAAGCTGCCATGGGGTGCTCTTAGTATAGGCTCAGATATGTAGGAAATCCAACCTGTGGCCTGGATGGTAGAGATAACATGCATTTACATATTCACAGGGATAATTCTTAGAATTTTATCTGCAGCAATGAGGTTAACAGTCTGGCTTTTGTTCTGCATTGATCAGAGCTCTTTGGGATAGTGTTGCTAAACACTGATCGCCAAACTGAGAACACCAAGATGTTAGGAGAGTCATCAGAGAACACGTTCTGAATGATGTATCAAGTTAGAGTGGCATCAGAAGTAGGAGATACACATCTGAAAGAGAAGAAATGTCTTCAAATGTCTCTAGTGTTTGTGCATGAAGTGGTAGACTTTTTCTGTATGATAGTAAGTAGATTAAGTGGATGAGGATGATAAGAGGAAATGTTGCTCAATATTTGAAGAAACAAAATATTTAATCTGAACAAACCTGAGAGTAAACATATTTTTTTTTCCAGAAAAGGTAAATGCTTTCCTCTGGAATTATCCAAACATAGTATGAAAGATAGATAGAAAGGACATGAACATCAGGCAGTCTGCCTGGATAGCATCCTTGAGCCTTGAGATTTCATCTATATGAACAGAAGACCAGAAAATGTAAACTTAACTTGAATTAGGAGAAATTTATCTTGAATTAAGAGAATCTATGCAGCAGATTACAGCAATGGCTGTTTGCCAATCTGCCCAGAAGTGTCCGTAATCACTCTGGACAGTTGAATTACCACATTGCTTGTACACTGGCCAAAAGTTTGTATTACCAGGACAAAGACAAACAATAATCAGAACAAAAGGAGAAAGAAAAAAGGTTATCTAAGATTATCAGATCTATTTAATTTCTGTTTCAGTAAACATCACTGTGTTTGCAGGGAAGAGGCAAAGGGATGCATTTATATATAATTTATAAGATTTAGGCAATATCTGAAATTATATCAGCCAATTTTCAGTTATTCATATTTTTTTTTTTTTTTTTTTTTTTTTTTTTT